>PVJH01003641.1:0-138323 GCA_004026705.1 Nesogale talazaci | reverse complement strand
TTTGTAGGGCTGGGTTCCTTTTGGCATATTCTCTGAGATTTTCCTTGTCTGGAAAGACTCTTACTTCTCCATCAATTTTGATAGATAATTTGGCTGGATAGAGTATTCTTGGGTTTGCATCATGTTCCTGCAATTTTTGGAATATGCTGCTCCACTCTCTCCTCTTCTTCATAGTTTCCATTGATAGGTCCGAGCATATGTTTGCCTTTATATGTGATTGCCCATTTTTCCCTAGCTGCTCTCATAATTTTTTCTTTTTCTTCATAATTGGATAGTTTCACAACTATATGTCTTGGTGTTTTCTTCTTGGGGTTTAGTCTAGCTGGTGTTCTTTCCGCCTCCTGTATGGTTATATGGCTTTCATTCATTAAGCTAGGGAAGTTGTCCTCTAAGCATTCCCTCACTATTTTGGATGTTGGTTTTCTTGATGCCTCATCCTCCGGCAGACTGATAATCCTAATGTTGTTTCTTTTCGTAGTATCAGCCAGGCATCTAATATTTTCTTCTGCTTCTCTCATAGACTTGTTGGATTTTTTCTCCCACTTATTAATTTCTACTTGTGAGTCCTTTAGGTCACTTGTCCTGTTTTCTGCCTCCTCCATTCTCTGGCCGAAATCTGAGAGCTTACTATTAGTTTTTGTTAGCTCATTCTTTAATTCTTGGATTTCCCTTTGGTGCGTAGCCTTTATCTCCTGTATCAATTCTTCTTTCTTCTTTAATGTGTCGCTCAAGAGCTGCATACGTGTTAGTAACATCTTGAAGATTTCTTTCTGTGGTTGATCGATCTCTGCATTTTCTATGATTGCTGTTAGGTCCAGCTGATCTTCTTGCATCGGATCCAGTTTCTCTTTTCTTGATACTGTGGAAGCTGCTGGCTGTTTTTTGTTTGATTTATTCGTATTAGGTGGCATTTTCCTTGGTGTTTTGTGGCCCTGGGGTCTCTCTTTAGGAGGCTGGTCTTATATTATAGCTTCCCTCAGGAACTGTTTGCAGTTAGGCCTTACAGATCTGAGGGAGTGTGTTGGCTGAGCAGGGGAGTGGGTTTAGGGGATGGGGTGGGAGTTGGGTGGTCTGTTCCTGGCTAGGGGCACTTGCCACAGATAGGTGGGAAAAAATCCTCTAGTACTCTGGGGTGGGGAGGACTGGCTGGCTGTTTACCCAGTAGAATGTGTAAAGCGGGCCTCTCTGTCACGGGGTTTGGGGCAGGCTCCCTGAACCGGCAGAGTCTGTGAGGGGCGCCAGCGACTGTGGGGAGTGCGGGTGTTCCTTCTGCACCTGTTAGAAAGTGTGGCCCAGGTGGGCAGGATTGGGTTTAGGGGATGGCTTGATCTTATCCTGAGCAGTGGTGGCGCCCTTAAGGTGAGCCTGGGCGCGGGTCTCCGGGGTGTGGGAGGGGCTGGCCCTCAGTTGTGCTGGGGACACAGGAGTCCCTGGGGGTGGGGAGCGAGAGGTGTGGGTCTGCGTGGAGTATCCCCTGGGCACCCTGGGCACCTTGGGGTGGGGAGGACTGGTCTGCGATTACGTGCGGGTGCTGATTAACTGCAGGTCCCAGATCTCAGGGTCGCAGAGCGGCGCCCTGGATCCTGTTGGCACAAAGAACCCGCAGCATCTGTGCAGGTGGTGTTTGTGCCCGTGTCCGTGGGGAGCGTGGGCGTGCGGATCGTGCCTACTCCTGGTTCAGAGGAGGCTCCGAGCTTTCCTGGAGTCACAAAACCCAATTTGAGAGCGCTACCCTTCCCCTTGTCACCCCCACTCACCGATCTCCAGGAGCTCCGGACGTGGGCTTCCTATCTGGCGGCCATCTTCCCAGAGTCTCAATAAATACTATTTTTACAGCAAAAAAAAAAAAAAAAAAAAGATACAATGTGTATCATGGAAACTCTATTCAATCCCCTAAAGCACAGAGTGAAATCATTTCACTAAAACATACTATTTGAATATTTGGTCCTGGTTCCACAGCCCCAACCAGTGACTGAACAGTGTCCCATGATGAATCCCACCCTGCAGTTGACTTTTTCCCGGGTTCACTACCTCCTCCCCTCTCCCCGGTGACAAATGCAAACCCTAGAACATGGGATCGTCCCAATGAAGCAAGGGATGAGAACTGGAAAAGCCAAAGACCCAGGAGATGGACAAGTCCTTTGGACATAGCAGGGAGGAGATGGTCCCACCTCTTGACCTCCTCTGCTCTATGAACTTCGCTGAACAAGTAAACCGGGATTAATACCAAAAGCAATGAAGAAACTCATCAAGACCTTACCATTGGAACTTAAAGACTGAACTTAGACCGAAAGCTTAACTTCCTTCAAAAGCGGAGCAGACAAATCAATAGTCAGGCCCACCAGAGGCATCTATGAGGTATGGCAGGCTGGCAAGTTCCCTGGGCAACACCGGAGGGGATGCCTGCCGCTGAACAGTTTCTATTAACCTTCACAGTTTCCATGCCAACTGTGAGAGCTCTTTCAGCAAGTTAAAACTCTTACTTTTGTTTTGTGGATCCTTTTTCTGGCTCAGAGTTTTCTTCCCCACTGCCTTCTCTCCTGCCTGTTCTCCTTGCTGTCCAGTGCTGCCTCCTTCCCCAACCTCCACTTCCCAGTGCTCCCCCTACCATGAACCATGTCTTTCATCCACCCACGCATCCACACAGCAACAGCTTTCTTCTCCTCTCAAGAGTTTTTAAACAATAGGGACTATTTTCTCTTAATATAACCTTCCATCAAACGTGAAGGAAAATTCTACTGGAGAAAGACGAAGGCTGTGGGTATGTGGTGACCTGCAAAAATCTAATGTGTAATATTGATTTTGATCGGATGAACGATTACAGAGAAAAAGCAGCCTTCCCTTATTCAATTCATTGTCATTGTGTTTCTTGTCATTGATTGTAATTCCCACAATGTTAAGTCACTTATCACACTTCCTCCCGGAGTCTCCTATTTATATTCTTCCTGCTTTCTTTTCCCTGCCTTCTGAACTTCGGACCTAAGCCAATCCTGACCTTTTAATTTCACGTGGTTCATAGTTCTGAAGAGTGCATGTGTCCATATTCTGGTCCACCTTAAAGCTATCTGTAATGATTGAATGAAAATTGAGCCACTGGAATGTGTTCAGCTGCAGGTCTGGAGGAAGACTAAGGGCTATAGTATTGAGGGCCTCACTTGTCTCTATCTGACCAGAAAATCTGGTCCATTTAATAATTTTTAGCTTGTTCCACATTGTCCCCCATTGTATCAAGGAACAGTATCAAGGAACATGAGCAAAGGTGAGACTGGGCATCGAGCACCATCTACCTGCTTTATCCTCAGGGTCATGGAAACTGAAGCTCACATATCACCAATCCATTGCACTAACTGTTACCATGAGTGTTCAATTTTCTCACTCTTCTTTGCTCCAGACAGGGAGAGATCAATAGCTGCACTTTAGATAATTACTTATAAACTTAATTTTAAGACTCCAGTGGCTACCCAACAAAGATCTTGAACATGGACTTGGTGGAGTATGCTATTGCCAATTGACCTTGATGTCACTTAAGACTATGATTCTGAGCTCTTTGGCCATTGACTCAGTCTTTCAAGGTTATTTATGGAAGTCATTGTTTCTGTTGATCTCTCTTTCATGACAATGAGTAATAATCAGATCCCAAGACAGATTGTTGGGTTAATTTCCAGTGTGCACAATGATGCTAAATACTTCAGATGGGTCTCAGCTGTTTGGACAGGAGTACAATTTCAGTGCTTGCCATAGGTGTTATTTTCTATAACGATCCCTCTGTAGCCCTATAAGTGAAATAAGTGGATTTCCTCTCTGAATATCTCTTGATAGAGGAGACAAATACTAGTTTTCAGGATGAGTGAATGTGTAAGCAGGTATCTTTTGGGCAAAGATACGATAGGCTGAAACCCCTTTCAAGCTTCACCCTTTGTTTCTGTTGACATCTGTCTCCCTGTTTATTTAAAAAAGGTGTCATTGCAATTATGTTGTTTCCACGAGTTCTCTGTGGCCATTCCAAAGAATCATCAAATTCAACAGAAGCGTGCTCTAGAGGAAGGGAGCGACTGCCCTTTCAGTTGGTGGTCAAGGAAGTTTTTCCTGATGCAGCACCTCCCAAGGGCAGCTCAAGTGCCAAAGGCAAACTATCCCAGAGGAACATTTTGAGATAAAACCAGTGAGGTAGGGCTGAGCCCTGGTGGTGTAGTGGTTGTGTGTGGGACTACGACCCACTGACTTGGCGGTTCAAATCCAACAGCAGCAAAGCTGGGCTTCCTACTCCCACCAGGGCAGTGATCCCCCCCCCCCAAAAAAAATTGATGAAAAGTATATATTTAGCTTATTCAGTATTACTTTTTACATGTTAATATTTTTCATACATAATATAAGGCTGGGCCTCCCACTCCCACTAGAGGGCAGTGATTGCCCACCTCCCCCCAAAAAAAGGAAATGAGAAAAATAACCCAGTGAGGTAAACATATTGTATTCTTGAAATCCTAGTTGTGATCTTGTTTCCTGAGAATTCATTCTTCCTGTTTGCGGGGATTGGTACAGATTGTAGACATAGCATCTCAGGTTTATCGAAATGGATTTGGAAAGGCATTTCGAAGAACTCGATTCAGTTTGTCAGAAGCAGATTTTCTGTGCATGCAAGAGACAAATTATAGAGTAGTAATATACAAATTAACTTATAATAGTACTATGATTGTTATTATTTAGTTGCCCTCAGCAAGAACCAGTCTTTAAAAAACAAAATCCAATTGAAAGAGATCATGTTTGAAGAGCGCATTTCAAAATTGAGATTATAGAATCAAAATTATATAATCAATAATAGTAACAGCTGTTTACCCCAAATTTAGAATAATAAAGTACCTTACACTGAAAGGTATTGCTTGCTCCCCCGTTTAGATGTGTGGCATGTTTTGAAAGAATGAGGAATTTGATAGATCAAATTTTAATAGAGCCTTCGGGATATTCCGTAGCAAGTTCATCTGAATATCATTTAAAGTTTATATTCAAACCGTCAATATAATGTCATTCTAAGTCCTTTATCTTCTGTTTATCTTGCTCTATTTGCGTGTGTGTTTTGTTGGTGTATATGTTTATTTGTCCCTGGGTTGGTTAGTCTGTCTTTGTTGTACTTCCTAGCTCCAATAATAACAGTTGAAACTGCTTACATGTATGATATTGGAAGTAAGAACGTCAGGCAACAAACAGGCTTGCATTGATTTCACTCTAAAAATAATTATGATTTATTCCTTGACTCCTTTTCTGACGATGCACTATATGTATGAGTAGAAAAATTAATGTCTCTCTTGGAGTATTTTTCATTTTTGACATTGTTCCACCATTTTGGGTGTCTGTCAGTGTGCAATGGTCCCCATTTGTTTTTCAGAACGTGTGATAGCAGAGAAGTTCCAGGGGGAGCTATGTAGCCACTCAGCTTCCTGTCATTTCTGCACTAATCCGGGGAACCTGATGACAAGGTGCTGGCTATGGGCTACGACTGCATCCCTCTTGGAACTGCTGGAGGTGGAGCCCATCTCTGCTTCACTGTGTTCTGGCTAATCTTTGGTTTCTCACATTCCTTCCTGTCATCATGTTTCTCATGATTTTTACCCACACATCCCATTCTTCTTTCATCTCCCATCTTCCTCAAAAGCCTCTATGGTCTTTTAGGGGCACAGATGACTAAAAACAAAAGCCAGAAGGGCAGGTCACCTCTTTCTGTTCAATGTCCCATCACATGCCTCCCCTGAGACAGTGTCATGGAGTCAGCTACCTGGGAGAATGGGCAAAAAGGGAGAGGGCAAAACTTTGGGAGCGGAAAAGAAGGTGCATTCTTTAATCACTAACTAATATTTAGCTATTCCTAAGCACGTGTACTGTGGGCTAAAAGTTTGAATCAATGATCAAAGTCATGGGAAAATAAGAGCGGTAAGTAATATGGATGTAGGGATAAAGTTAGCACTCGTTGAATGACATTCTGCACAACTCTTAGAGATTGACAGAAAATTTGGCCTTGAGCAAGAACAAAATGTGTAGCTGTGAGTATCCATAAGAGAAAAAGTATACCATTTTCTCGATAAGCCCTAAGGCGTACCAGAAATTTATTCTCTCATTCTGTATTCAGCAAAAAGCTGACATTAAAGGGGCAATATTCTTTACAATATTCCTTTTGTGTATTGAATACACCAAAGAGCGTGATACTCGTGTTATTTATTTATTTATTTTGAGTTCCATAACTGCTTTTATAGTGTCTCACCCATGGTATTAGATGAGAACATAACACTAAAGGAGAGTTGAGGAATAAGCAATTTTATGAGGTCAAAACAATTTGGTACAGGGACACAAACTCTTTGTATATAATAAATAAATTATTTATCTCCTTGCCCTCTCATCCCAAGGGGGATTTGAGGAGGTTATACAAATACCATGCACTGTAAAAGATAAACAAAAGAGATATTGCAGCATTTTGTGTATATGAGTGTGTGTGCATGCCATTAGAAAGCAGAATCAAACCAAGGTGACGTTTAAAAACCAATGTTGCATGCTAGCATTTAGTTCAAGAATTTTCTCTTAGTTTCCTGGTGCAAAAGCCAAATATTTAGACACTTCAGCAATCAAGAGATAAAAATGATCCAGGGACTTAGAGAAACATAGCTTGAATTTTTTTTTGTTTTACATTAGAAAAAAAATTCTCATGGCTCTGCATCCAGGTAAAAATTAATTCAAATAGTGAATAATATGCTCCATGACATTTTTCAAAATATAAGTATGTCAGGTGACATATGACTCTAAGAACTAGAAATACCCTATTGTGATGAAAAGAATGGGATTTTCTGGGACAAACAACTAACTTTTGATTTCATTTCTGTCTCTGCCACACATGTGAGTTTGGATACATTTCCTCCTATGAAGGACCACAGATTTCATCACAAAATAGAGGTACTATCACCAACCTTATAGCATCATGAGAAACAAGTAAGAATCCCTGCAAAAGACAGTGTCTCACAAAGAGCTAGTGACAATTTCTGTTAGCCTCTAATTTTAATATTGTTAATATAATGTAGTTAACAATGAATTGGAGTGCCTACCCTGTGCCAGACACCAGTTAAGACACTGGGATGCAATAATGAGCCACTCAAAATTAGTAACTGCAGAGAGCTTGAGGATAAAGTATGAGGATAAAGATAATAAATAAAAAAGAAAAGTAGCATGCCTGGTGTGGTAGGAGATGATAAATGGTATGGAAACAAAATAGGCAGGAAGGAGTGTCTAGGATGGATCCCCTTGATTTTATGTATCATGGCCGAGGGAGGTCTCTTGATGAGGTTGACTCTTAAGTCCTAGAAAGAGCAGGAGGAAGCATTGGTTGAGTGTTGGAGGAACAAAGAGACCCATTTTGATAAAGCAAGCACCAGAAGATGAAGTTCTAGAAGCTGTGAGTAGCTGTAATTGTAAGAGCTTTTGAATGAGAAGCCATTGAAGAAGTTGGAAATAGGAGTCATGTGATTTTCTTATATTTTAAATGGAATATTGAAAACAGATTCATGGAGGTCTCCTAAAGAAATTAGGAAGGGTTTTGTTTGCTTGTTGGCTTATGATGAATTCAACTGAATAATGAAAATGACTTGAATCATGTTGATAAATGTGGATATGGTCCTGAATCTGTAAAGTATGTAAGTATCTGAAAAAATGTTTAAAGTGAAAGCCTGCTAGTGATAATAAATCCAATGTGTGATTTCCAAGCATAAGAGGAGGCAGTGGTATCCCCAAAACTTTTGGTCTGAGCAACTGGAAGGATGGAAATATACCAACTGGACAGTCAGACAAACAGGTACAAGAGGACGGTGGCAGAAGGAGCCGGTTTGGAGGAGAATTATGTGAGCACCTATATCGCTTTCATCAGTAGAAGCAGCAGCGCTATTTTACTTAGGACAAAATATCGACATCCTATCAAATTGCAATTCAAAGTAAGCACTTTCCCTGAGATCTGAAATAATGCAATATATATGTGCTTGTCCTTCAGACAACTTCCCGTGTTCTTTCTTACAACTGAAAATTTGATATTTGAGGGACAAAGAATTCCTTGAGATGACATTGTTCTTCACCCTGCTGCTTAGGCAAAATCCATGTGCTTTGGTCATCAATTGATTGTACACCCACTCATTGCCATGTAGTTGATGCCAACTCATTGAATGTACAGACAATTCAACATCTTCAATGAAAATGGAAAAGAGTGTGATTGAATAGTAGCCATTCCACCTTCAAGAAATACCCATGGGTAGAGTAATTTTTTTTTTATTCCAGAAAACAATTCTTAGAAAAATAAGAACCTTCATACCCACCCAGGCATGCTAAAAAAAGAAAAGAAAAGAAAAGAAAAGAAAAATAAACCCCAAATTCATCCTCACAAAACATTGCTCTAATAATTTTAGTCGGGTGTGGGGGTGAGGGGAGTTTGAAGCTGATATTACCAGTCTCTACCATTGAAAAATTCCAGTAATGGACCCATGGGAATTTTAATTCAAAATGATATAACATCTTGATACACTTTTTTTGGACTAATTAAATTGCAAAATGCATCTCTGGGCAGCTTAGTGAGTTAATCTTCTTTAAGATGTCATGGGTACAAGAAAATGTAGAGTGGAGGCATTTCTGCTCCACATGGAAGATGTTTTCCTTTTAGAATATTAGTCTGTAGATCCTTTTGCCTGATGAGAGTTTTGCATCACGTCCAGGCTTCTATTGAGCTTTCTCTTACTTTGAGGTAGTAAAAGGATTTCCCTGGCAAGTTTCTATTTGCTGAGCCAGAGGCTGGTGCATCGACCCCAAGCAGATTCGCACCACTCCACTGCTTGTGAAGAATAGAGGAGCCACCAGCTCACCCGCCTTGGAGACCGGGTAATGTTGTTGTCTAAAGGGACCGCCATTCTTTCTGGATGAAGATCGTGGTTAGGTTCTTTCTTTGGATTCCACCCCATAGTTCGAGGGAAAAAACCTGGAAAAGGTCAACATAGAGAAAGATGTGCGAGCACATTAGAAACTTGGGATTAATTGAGAGCATAATTGCCATCAAACACAGAATCTCTCTGACAGGATCAATGTAATGGAGGATCGATTCAAAAGGATTTACTCGAGGAATCAATGGCCCCGAGCATGACCTCACAGAAAGTACTCACTGGCACTGAGTAGATGCTGAGTCAGAGGGAAACCAAAGGACAAAGTAGAATGGTTGTAGTGAGTTTCAGGGACTGTAACTCTTTATGGGAGTAGAACATGCTGTCTTCTCCCTGGTTCCCCACGGAGGACTTAGCAGTTTGCAGCCTAACACTAATTGCCACTCCCCTGGATCATCCACTACAAGTAAGCAACAGGTAAACTGAAAATGAGCAACCTTGAATTGGGTGGTGGATACAGGAAGCCTAACCTGGCAAAGCTCCCATCGGGCCCTGCGGGGTAGGGGTTATCCCCGCAGGATAATTCACTACAGCTGGGAACGCAAAACAGTTTCTGGAGAGAAGGATTGCACGGAATAAGTGCAGGTAGCACTCCAGGTGTCTTCCACGATAAAGTGGAATCAGGTCGTCAGTGGCTATGGATCTGGTACGGAATGCGCAGTGTGGGTGTTTGTTGATGATGAAGTTCGTAAAGTTAGTCCCAGGAAATAAAAGGGTAGTTGCACCTAGAAAGAGGCTATGGCTTACCTCATCTAACCACTCACCCGGAGGGCTTTTCAAAGGTGGAGTGAGAGCACATAGAGGTAAGGTCTCCCTGATGGAGTCCCTCTGGTCTTAGCAGCCCCGGGGTCCTCAGCAACTCTGGTAGAACACTAGCAGCGAGTCTTCCAGTTTAGGCTTAAAAATAATCTCCAGCTTTGGGGGAGATGAATCTAGTCAACAGTGGCTAAGAGGAGGAAGTGAAGAATCCTTCAGAGGATCTTCTTGCACTCTTTTTGTGGACAAATACCAGTCATAGATAGTATTACTATTTCTGGAAAGCAAAAGATAAATCCAAAGAGAGGCATATAAAAGACTTGGTGATAAAGTGGAGTATAAAACTTTCAAAAGCAAAGAAAAACATTTTTTTTTTAAAAAAAAGTGTTTATCTATGAGGCAAGTAAATTTGAGACTTTATCTGTTTTGTCTTGAGAATGGGACAAAATAGAAAATAGAAACACCAAGAGATGAAATGCACAAAAGAGATGATTCAAGTGCGGCTTTCTGAGAAGCAAAACCAGGCAGAATTTGAAGGTAGGTTAATAACACAAGGAAGTAAGTTTCTGATGCTATAAAATAATCTTAAATTGCTTTTGAAGCAATTAAGTACAGAAATTATGTCACTGCAAACTGAACATGTGTTATAAATATCAGAAGGTAGATTGCAGTAATAATAAAAAAATACATGACAATTTGGAATTAGTGAAGAAATCAGGACAATTTAAGCAAAAACTGTTATTAAAACATGTAGAAGGAAAACATCTTAATATTGAAAATATGAATTGGAACATAATAAAACTAGTAGGTTAATTTGAAACCCACTGCCCTCCTTCCCCCCACAGAAAAGTGGGTGAAAGGAGACAGCAATTGGTGTGAGGTATGAAAACAATAAGATTGGGGTCACAAAGTGGGGAGAGAAGAGCTGGTGCAAAGGGCTCAAATAGAAAGTAGATGTTTAGAAAATTATAATGGCAACATATATACAAATACGCTTGATAGAACTGATGCGTGGAATGTTAAGAGAACTGTGCGAGTCTCCAATAAAATGATTTTTAAAAATACCAAGACAAGGACATAGTGAAAATATTGTACATCAAGTAGAATGAACCCAAGCATCCAAGCAAGAAATAGGGAATAAAATAACATTTTAAATATCAAGGAAATTATGTTCTTCGATTTCTTGCTTAACTTCCCAAGAATATTCTTGCAGTAGTTATAGAAGAGAACAAACAATAACCAAGCTTTTCTTTTTGTTTTGTTTTTTATGGGACATTTCACACATATAAAATATAAGGAGAAAATAATAATAAACCTACATTTGTCACGCCCGACATCAGCTCAGAGCCTACCTACCCTCATCTGTAGCTCAACACTGCCTATCCCAAATCTTGGAAGTTATTCTAAGACATTCTATCTCTTCTTGAAATTACATCTCATAAATATGGACATTCTTCAGAACAATAATATGGCAATGCTATTCTCATCCCACAAAGCATTTCTGTGATGTCACTCAATATCAAATCAATATGTAAGTGTAATCATGAGTATATGATGGTGCTTCAGAAAATGTGAACTCTAAGTGATTGGCATTAGAGAAAGTTGAGTGAAGGGTATATATGTGGGAACTCCCTGTACCATCTTTGCAACTTTTCCAAAAGTCTAAAATTATCTCAAAGTACAAAATTAAGAATGGGCACAATTGATAGTGGAGGAATGGCATACCACTGGAAGCATCATAGACTCCTTAGTGCAATTCTGGTTAAGCATTTCATAGGTGAGAGTGATAAATACTGCTGAGTCCTATGCATCTACTAAAACATTGCACTGTCTTCTGCGTCTATTTTTCTATGAACTTTTTGAAGCCCTCTCTTTTTTAGTTTAGTCCGACAGATACATGGAGCTATATCGATACTTGCTTTGTTCAAATACACTCATTGTATTTGGTTGTTCTGTTTCTAAGCATTACTTAATCTATTAGCATCTCTTCCTGTTTTCTCTCTTTCTGATTTCATTTGTTCAAGAAGCAAACCATGGTTCATCCTTTTTATAGCGTTTGAAGGAAATTTTTTTCGTGTGATTTAAACTCTAGATTTCGTGAACTCGCCGTTTACCCATGCATAAGATTAGAAAATGTATCACTAATAGATTTTTACTGGAAAGAAGTATTCTGGAACATTCTGTAATGAGGCAACAAAATGTACAAAAATAAAGAGTCTCAAGCTGGAAAAATTGTGTATATAACGCTGACCATGAAAATAAGATTAAATCTTAAAACTACAAGTAATCTCATGATATGTGTCTAAAAATCTAGACAAATTTAATAAAATATTAGACTGATATTTCTCTTAGAGTAGGTAGTCAACATTTTCCTGGTTTCTTAAAGTGAATGTTAGAGAAACAAAGTGATGAAATTTAATAGATTTTTTAAAATATTCATTATTAAATGAAGGTAGTTTCTGTTTAAAGTGTTTGAAATAGGAGAGGGGGCCCAAATCACAAGAAAGTCAAAAAGCAAACCATCAACATCAACAAAATATTAAATTTTTCTTCAACATAAACCTCAGAAGTGTAAATTTCTTAATTTTTTAAGTCCCACTGTGTGTTTCAGCAAACCTGAGCAATGGACAAAAGCCTCCTTAACTATTTTCCAGGTAATAAGCTACATTTTATGCAGAGGACTTTAAAAATGTTCCTAGTATATTAAATTTGTTATCCAGTCTGACATGGCTAATATGGAATTTATCTATTTTCTGAGTGAAAAATGTGGGCTGTTTTCTTTCTACTGTTCAGAATTTTTAAATTGATGTCTTAAGAAATGATTCATGTTTTTAAAATATCTCTTGAATCACTGTATACATATTTTCTGTTTTATGATGAGTATGAATCTGTCCATCTTTCCAACTTGATCTCTTTGTCTCTGTTCATCTCTACATATGATTCATGTGAACACACACTCCTTGATCCAGTCACCATAATTTTTCATCCTGACTTCTAAAATAGCCTGTTATCTAAGCTATTCATACAACCCTTGATCTCCTGTAATCTACACAGCTGAAAGAATTTCTTTGCAAAAATAATGCATAACATTTCAGTTCTCTGCTCAAAATCTTCATCTACTGCAAAATAAAATGCAGGTGCTTACTTTGGACTTGTTGTCCCGAGTGACTCACACTTCTCCTGGACATCATGGTTGGTGTGTTAAACTGGGTTCTCTAGAGAAACAAAACCAGGACACTAATAATTAGATGATAGATAGATGATAGATAGATATCTAATGTTAGAAATAAACAGGTAAGTAATCTCTCAAGCAGTACAAATGACTCAGTGCAACTCACTTCCATGAGACAGCCTTTGAGTCTTGAGAGTCGCCGGGTAGTCCTTTGTGGAGCAATTCAGGCTATCAGGACACAGGCAGCAAACAGCAAGGCAGGTCACCAACAGTCAGTCAAATGACAGAGTCTAACAGTCCCCAGCTCAAGAGATATATATTCCAGGAGTGTCACTAAGCAGGACTTGAAGGAATCTCAACTCACAGCAACACAGTCCATGGATTAAGTGTCGCACAGGTACTGTAGCTTGGACAGAACAAGCAAGGCAGCCAGCTGGTCCAAAGATCCAAAAGCAAGAGGAAGAAAGGCGATGCCCTTCAATTGATCTTACATGTGTTCATTGGCCATATTGTCACGACATACCTATCTATCACAGTTGGTAAAGTACAGGGGCATGGAAAAAGAGGAAGGCCCCTGAGGAAATGGATGGCCACAGGGGCTGCAGCACGGAGCTCAGCCAGCAGAACAATTGTGGGGGTGACGCAGGACCGCAGGACCGGGCCATGTTTCGTTCTGCTGTCCATGGAGTTGCCCCGAACTGGAATGGCTCCTTGCCACCTAAGAACATCATCACGAAGCAAAGCCTGGTTGAGTTGACTCAGTTTGGTCATTGACATAACCCCGATGACTTCTGCTCCTTTTCTCCTTTGGCCATCCCCTCCACTTACCTTGGCCTCCTTGTTCTGCATTGAACTTGTCAGGAAGATTCCCCCCTCAGGGATTTAGCTATATGCATGCTCCTCTTTCTCTGCTATGGTCTTACACAGATCTCTGCATGATTTATGGTCTAGTCACTGCACTTTCCTCTCTTTACCAATTTTTATTCTTATTAGAGTGACCTCTTTTGGCCAGTTGGATATCCCATGTGGTTCAGCTCCTTGCCCTGACAATTTTCTTAATAGTTTATAAGCTTGCATGACTGTATATTCATTCATTCATTTATTCATTCATTTATATATCCTTTGTCTCCCCTCTCGAATGGTTAAAGCTTTATTTCCTAGGATGATGTAAATTTTGATTCATGATGTTAACCCATTCTCACCTCTCACTGTGCCTACAGGTAAGCTCCACATCATAGTCAGATATATGGCACTGGCTTCCAGTGCTCCTCCATATGTGCTCGTACCCACATTCCATGTTGTAAAGGTATGTTGCCCCTAAGGTACCCCCAGGGTACCTTAGGTCCATAAACCTATCTACTACACGGGCAGAGGTACAGCTCCTGAGATTTGTTCTTGAGCAAAACCAAATGTGCCTTTCTGAATATACCAGGAGGCTTTGCAAAGTTCGCGGGCAAGGAGGTTTTGAAGACACCTCATGCCATCTCCCTCACCCACAATGCACATAGATCAATGAGGAGCTAACATGGGTTTCTAAACATGAAACACAGGGCAGCCAGTAAACCAAGGCACTGTTCTGGTGGCACCAAGGAGGGGCACTCACAGATCGGTTTCCTCATGGGACTCTTCCCCCCCACATAGGAGGCCTAGCCCATTCCCTCTCTCTTGGTGGGAGCACCTGTAGGAATGGTGGGTCAGTGGTCTGGCTTTCTGAACTCCCACTAGGTGGAGCACTATCCACACCAAGGGCTTCTGGAAATACTGCCCCAAGAAGCCACTTCAAGAACAGAATCTTGCATTGAAAAAGAGTTTGTTTCCTAAGAGGAAGCAGAGCCTCCAGTTTGCCTTCTGATGTTCGGCGGGATCACCAAGGCCTCAAAAGTCGAATTGTTCGGTCGCCGCAAGTGTACCCCGTGTTTCTGACTCTTGTGTTTTGGGGACAGAGTTCTGTGCACGCGCCTTCTAATGCTTCCCATTAGAATCTCTTCATGTTTAGCTGCCTTGTGTGGGCAGAACATTCTGCTGTTCTGCAGGACATAAAGCCTCTGGTTTTTACAGCTGGGTCACCGTTCGCAATAGGAGAGACAAAAAGCGTCCAGTATGTGAATGTGCTTTTAAATATCCAGGGTGGTCAGGTAATCTCAAAGCCAGGGCAAGGTATTTAGGGAGGAGGGCCAGTTGTATTTTTTTGACATTGAACTGCACTTATAGTAACTGGTTTCTGGACTTGCTGCCTAAATAAACAGTTGAACCTTAGGTGTAGGCCCCTTTACACCTTTGTAAAGCTTGGGCTCGACCTCTTGAGCGCCTCAATTCATGGCCGCAGTGTATTTGCCCAGAGTCGTTCATTCGTCAGCAACATCGGAAGCCCCAAACACTCAGCCACACCTCTGCCGAAGTTCCAGATGACCTCGACTTGCACGGGATGATTTCCCATACCCTAAAATGGAGATATGTGGGAATACTCAGTCTATACTAGATGATGGGGGAAGTCTAGGCCCTGACCAGTGCCAGTTATCCCCAGTGCAGCAGGATATTAAAATGTCATAGGATATTAAAATGGGGCTTAGATTCTGCTGGGTGAATACATAATAACAGATGACAAGTAATCCACGTTCTAAAATATGGTGCTGGACTCCCTTCCTGTGTCCTGCAAAGGAGGGTTTCAACTTCCGGCCTTGCAGCCACCTGCAAAAGAAGACTGAGAGGAGGCGGGAAGAGTGGGAGGTTGGAGGCACAGTGGGCTCCTGCAAAACCATTGGAGTGAGGCAGCATTCTCCTGCACATCCAGCGGTGGGGCCAGAGGCACAGCCTCCCTCTCTGTTAGTGTTTTGAGAAACGTTTCAAACAAAACACTCAGAGATCTTGATGTTTTCTCTTGGACTTGAGGTACATATTGCCGTTTATTGCCCGATATTTCTGTGGCAACGCAGAAGCACAAACAAACAAATAAACAACCCTCCTGGAAGCTCCATAGAATGGTTTCCTTGGGAGAACAATTATTTTCTTGGAGGTGGATCAGACCTGAGTGTGTCTGGTGAGTCGTGTGCACACGGAGAGACATGCTTGACAGGGTTTCAGTGGGGTTTTGGTGAAGTGCGCAACATGAAGATGTGGTAGAGTTTCCAATGGGTTAATATGGACTTTTGAGGACCCTCTTCTGGCGGTGGGCATCCACATAGAGGAGAGCCTCACAGAACTACCCTGTGGGATCCAAACCATGTGTGCTTTTTGAAAAGCAAAGAAAGTACAGGAAAGAGTGCATGTCAGCATGAAACATCTCTAAGATGGCATCGACTTGATGACAGGGAGTGAATGGAGAGAGTGCCAGACAGCCCAGGAAAGTTAAGGGAGCTGTTTCCTGCTGCTTACATCTCCCTGTCACTAGTGACAGTCATGGGATTTTTGAATAGGTGAAGTACTAGCTTTAGTGAAATAGTAGCTTGCCCTCCTTTCCTGTTAAAATGTGTCCATCTGTCGCATAAAGAAAAAATTGGTAGTATCTGTGATGGGTAGGTTTGTTATGCCAACATGGCCACAGGAGATTGGTGGATCTGTTGTGACGGCACAGCCAATGAACACGCGGGATGAATTGAAGGGCAGAGATAGGAAGTGCTTCGCAAGTCCCGCCCCCTTGCTCTGTGGTTTCCTGACCAGAGAGCTGCCCTGTTAGTCCTGTGCCTCGACCTTCAAGCAACACTACCTGTGGGACATCTAATTGTGGACCGTGTTACTGTGAGTTGAGGATCCTTCAAGCCCTACTTCGACACGCTTCTGGGATATACATCTCTTGAGCTGGGGACTGTTGGACTCTGTTATCTGGCTGACTGTTGGCGACAGTTGGTGACTGTTGGTGACTGTTGCTCTGCCATTTGTGGCCTGTAACCAGATAGCCTGGATTGCTCTACGGAGGACTATTCAGTGGCCCTCAAGAATTGAAGGACTGCTAGTCTTGTAGTTGCCTCACACAAGTGAGTTGCACTGAGCAATCTGAATTGCTTTATAGTTAACTTTTTCTCTTTTTATTTTATATATCTTAAGTGACTTGCACTGAGCAATCTGTATTGCTTTATAGTTAACTTTTTCTCTTTTTATTTTATATATCTTAAGTGAGTTGCACCGAGCAATCTGTATAGCTTTATAGTTAACTTTTTATCTTTTTATCTTATATATCTTTCTCAGTATATAAATTTATAAAAAGGCATCACTAGTCTCCTGAATTTTATTTCTCTAAGAGAACCCTGCCTGACACAGTATCCAAATGATATTTTATCCAAGTTCAGGGAAGCTCGCACCTCTATAGAATCATTTTTTAAAAGATAAAGAGGGAGAAAAACCGCCGTACTCTTCCCATACTCCTTCTATCATTTGATAACATGTGCACGTATTATGCATGACGTGGCTGCACAAGGATGGTACAACATTCCGTTATCTTTGACCTCCAGCTTTTCACGGATTGTTGTCTAGCCCCCCTCACATGAATCTATCTATAGCACACACACACACACACACACACACACACACACACACACACACATAAACCAAGCCCAATCCTGAGTAACATTGCTAACAAGTTGATTACAACCAAGAGCAGAACGGCTCCACAGAGCTTCCAACCCAGTCAGCCTTTCAGGAAGCAAAGCAGCAATAAGGTGGGAGCCATCTCCTTTACAGCTGGGACTACACACACACATACACACACACATACAGGATTAACAAAGCATTTTGTCATTCCAATCTTTTTAACAAGAAGATTGCGTCAAAAAGTTTTGCTATACAGTCTCAAAATGAAAACACAACACCCTCTCCTGAACAAAAGCATCGATGTGTGAAGCTCTTGGTTTTTGATGTAACTTCCCTCTAGGTCTGTAAAGTTGTGGAGGCAGTGTCTCCATGTGTCAGCCCTGTCCAAGGGGCTCTCTCTGCTCTCTTCGACTTACACTGTGTGCCAGTGGAAATGTGGGTGTCCTTGAAGAACTGGACTGTGTTCCCCGGGAATAGTCTTTGAAGTTTGGAAACAACAGAAGTCTGAAAGGGAAGAATTAGGCCAGGGGAGTGAGTGGATCACATAAGGTAAGGAGATTTGTGTAGGAGTGTCCTTCCTACCCTTGAAGAAAGAACAAGCACATTGTCTTGATGGAAAATAATCCTCGGTGCAACTTTCCTGCCTTCGTCTTCCTTGAATGCAGGTTTAAAATTTCTTCATAGGCCTCATGGCTGCCTACATTGCAGATTCATATTTAAACACATTATTTATGGGAATATACCCAGGTGTGTTTGAACTGAAAACCTCGAAGTATCAAATTTTTACTTAGCCTTGTGCTAAACATCCTTTTCCTTCCTATTATTGATACTGAAATAGAAGGGTTAAACTTAAAGAATTCTGTGTTGTTGTTTCCCCCCTTGCTAACATTGCACAGCTGTGCTATTTGGTGCATAAACATTCATGGTTGCTATAGCATTTTAGCACCAAACTATTTGCAATCAAGTCAGTTCTGCTGTAGGACTACCTGATGGGTGTCAGAGGAAAAACATGCTCAGAGGGTTTGCAACACTGTGCTTTGGGCTTTTCGTCTTCGACCTCCAGCCCTTTGGTGATCAGGCAAGCATAATCCAGTATGCTGTATCCTGTCTCCTATTCTTCGTGCTCTTGCGAGGTGCCCTCAGATTGGTTCCGACTCATCGCAGCCCCTTGTTCAACAGAACTACTTAGTGCCTGGTCCTGCTCCATCCGCACAGTGGATCTTATGTTCCAGCCCACTGCTGCAGCCACTGGGTCACTCCTTCCTGGTCAGGGCCTTCCCCTCTTTCGATGCCCTCTACTTACCAAGCCTGATGTCCTTCTCCAGAGGCTGATCTCTCGCAGTCTTGCCACTTTAATCCTTTTGAGTGTTCATTTTCATATGAATAGCATCAGTCTACTTTCTTAATATCGATCATTTATAGTGTATCCGTTGTGCGTTTTATTCTTAAATTCTTGCTATCTCTGGTTTTAGGTTGTTGCATTTGTGTGTATATGTTCCCATATCGGGGTATCCGTGTTTAAGTTACAGATATATTTTCATCTTATTTTTGTCATTCTATTTTCCTTTAGTTCTCTAAAGCAAGGTTATTGCTTAGGATTGTGTGTATGTGTGTTAACTACACAGCGGACAAAAGGCTTGCCCCTTCTATGTTACCTTTAGGTTTTTTCATATATTTAAAAAATAACTTTATTAACATGGAATTCATAAATCATACATGTCAATGGCTAACCCATATGAGAAAGACTTGTGCAGCCATCACCTCAATCAACTTTGGAACATTTTCTTCTTTCTAGTATTCATTATTATTAGCCCCTCCTTTTTTCCCAGCCTCCCCTGACACAACCCCAAGAACTTATTAATCCAGTGACTATTTCTATAGATTTACCTATCTTGGATTTCATGCAACTAAAACCTACAACCCCTGTCTACAAAAATGACAAAACAAAACACCAAAAGACTTCAATTCAAAAGAAAGCCAGAAAAGAATAAAATCTAGAAGAAATTGAATCATTTGTTAAGTTTGTTTTTAACGGACATGTTTTGCCATGTCCATTAAAAACGATTGACAGTTCGCCATCAATGCCAACATGTGCTTTAACTTTCTGTGTGAATGAGGAGCCCGGCTGGTGGAGTGAGCTACACTTTGGGCCACTAACCACAAGGTCAGTGACTTAACCCTGACAGCTGCTCCACAAGAGAAAAGCAGTCATGATTTACAGCTTCAAAAGCCACTGGGGCAGGTCTACTCTGTCCTAGGTGGCCGTGATGTCACAATTGATTTCACAACAGTGAGTTTCATTTGTGTTTGATTTCACAACAGTGAGTTTCATTTGTGTTTGATTTCACAACAGTGAGTTTCATTTGTGTTTGATTTCACAACAGTGAGTTTCATTTGTGTTTGGGGGTGGTTTGTCTGGGACAAAATGCTCAGCACATTTTCATCGATTTCTTCCTCCTGGCTTACTTTTAAGAGTCTGTACTAATTATTTACAATTTTTGTTCCTACTTGTTCTACAAACTTAAAAACCACACCTCTTTCACAAATCCTCATATAACAAAAGTAGTGTATTTCACAGCTACATTCTAAAAAAAATATTTGGAATTAGAAGCAGATTTACTGAGCTCATGGCTTACTTTCATCTTTTAGTTCTAAATTTCTCGTTTCCTATAAATCTTGTTTGGCTTTATTATTTTGGCAGGCAGACATATGGGGTTTTTATGTGCTTTTTGTTGTTGTTTTTTTGTTGTTGTTGTTCTGAAAATACTGACGGTTCTGGTTCTAGGGTGGAAACACATAAATGTGAATATGAATGCACATGAATCTTCAGAATACTGACTGATCCATGCAAAGGAAGCAAGCTCTGAACACACTGCTTTATGTGCTGTTCTCTTACTTCATATTGTAGGCCCTAAGTATGATTCATGGGCCTACTAGACTATCACTTGTATGTATATGTCTGTGGTTTTTTATTTTTAAATTTTCCTCGGCTATTCATTGAGTTTTTAAAAGAAAGAAATTCGGTCTAGTACAGATGGGTCTAGTGATGAGACAGAAGTCTTCATTTCCAACTGCTCTTCAGAAACATTCTTAGAGGATTCTCTCTGCTAGGGGTTAGGCAGGGCATATGTTTGGCCAAATGGATTCTGCAATTGTCTTGATGAGTAGATGAAATTCTGGTTCTTTCTCATTTTATTAGTTAGGCTACCTGCCATGCTCCCCTTACTATCTCATCTTTGCTTTAAGGTAAATAGTGATGATTTGATCTCATGTTTCGTGGAGCACAGGGCTCATAGGTGATACAGGTTTGTTTTATGAACCAGCCTGTTACTGGGCCCATGGGCATCCTCAGGAATAGCTTCATTTGCATGTTTATAACCCAGGACAATAGTCTCCAAGGCTCCTCTAGTCCAGCATCTCCCAAAGTAAGTGATTAAGTGATATTGCCTCACTGAGGTGTTTGTGTGTGTGTGTGTGTGTGTGTGTGTAATAAAACAGGAGTATGTGCACAAAAGAAGTAATCTACACTTTATCTTGGATTATAGGGCATATAGTACAAAAGTTTCCAATTACCAGGGGAGTGTTGAGTAATTTTGTTTTCTGAAAAGGTAGCCTTAGGCCATATACGTTTGAAAACCTCTGCCCTAATTTCTACTGGTCCAGGAAGTCTGACCTTTATTAGGCATGTCTGCTAGGCTTTGCAATATTTACAAGATAATTCTTTGGCATCTTTGTGATCTGGTGTACCATGCTTTGAACTACTTTAGTTGTCAATAGTTGAAGTAAGATGTGCTATTTATGGCTCTGCTTTCTCACATTTGCTAACTTTTTCTGGGAAATACATTGAAAATTGGTCAAGATAACAGATTCAGAAGAAGAGATGCTCAGGGAGAATATCATGTGTTTTGCCTTTGCTTCCTGAATTCGAGTCAAAATGTTCAGTGTCTTGTTATCCCCACCGGTGAAGTTGGCAGGGTGCTTAAAGTATCTTTAGATACCTCTAGCAATTAATAGTAAGAATTCACTCATACCTATCTGTAGTTTTTAATTCATGAAAAAAAAAACACCAAAAAAGATATGCTCTGTGGCAGGAATTCTACAGAAAAAAGGATCGTTGTGTATCATTCTAAGCATGAGTGTTCAGTTTTCAGACCACTGTGTTATAAAACTCAAGCTCAGCACTGTTGAACCCATTCATACTCAGCGAATCTATAGGGCAGAGTGGAAACCCCCCCCCCCCATGGGTTTCTGGGACCATACATGTTTACAGATGTAAAAAATCTTGTCTTCTTCCTGCTGAGCAACTGGCAGTTTTGTGGTACTGACCTTTTGCCTCCAAATTCTCTGTGTAACCACTAACCATACCATCAAGGCAACCAACTCTTTGTGGGAAAACTAAGCCCACTGGCCTCCAGTCAGTGTTGACTCAGCATCCGCGTGTGAGATTCCAAGACTCTAACAGGTGCCCAAAGCAGAAAGCCAAATCTTTCTCTCATGGAGCTAACTGCCAACTGTGCCAACAGCAGCCGATTCATAACCATTACCCCACCAGGGCTCTATCTCAACTGTATTTTAGGAAGTTTATCTACAACACTTCTTTTCAAATCATTCTTCCATTATAGCTCTTTCTTTCTGAGGCACTTAATATGTCATTATGATGGACTTTATCAAGTCCAGATTAAAGCGTGTGCATTCCCTCATCATTGATAATTTGTGATGCTCCCTCTTCTGACTAGTCACATGAGCAACGGTCAAGAGTACACACACACACACACACATGCAGCTGCATGTATGTGTGTGTTAACTATCTGTGTGTGGTTCTGCTTTTTCATTGTAACCATATTCATGATTGAATTCAAATGTCCTATGGCATTGTAGTAGAATGAGCTAAATTTTTAAATAAAATTCTTAGTGGATATATGTACTAAGATATAGCACGTTTTCTGAAAAAAAAAAGATTTTACACATAGTATACAACAAAGGCAATGGACATAGTTGCTTCAGTAATTGGTTTATGATAACATGTGCAAGACCATATCTTGTGTGCTTGTGTCACGGCAAAGAACATTGGCTGGCTCTGTTAGCTGGAGCAGCAGTTGTAGATGTACAAGATGGTTTTGACCAAATGGATCAGAGACATCTTATCAATTAATTTTATTCATCCTTGCTCAGTAACCCCTTCTTTTGGATTCATTTGTGAATGGTGTGTTAGCGTTCTCTAAAAAAACCAAAACCCAAATCAGGATACTAGTAATTATCTATATATTTCTATAGCTAGAAGGATATCTAACCTAAGAAAGAAACAGTTAACTACTCTATAAAGCAGCACAAATGGCTCAGTGCAACTCACTTGCGTGAGACAGCTAGTGCACTGGCAGTTCCACAAGTCTTGAGGGCTGCCACGTAGTCCTCGGTAGAGCAATTCAGGCTATCTGGACACAAGCAGCAAACAGCAAGGCAGATCACCAGCAGTCAGCCAGCTGACGGAGTCCAACAGTCCCCAGCTCAATAGATGTATATTCCAAGAGCTTGGCGAAGCAGGGCTTGAGGGAATCTCAACTCACAGCAACACAGTCCACGAATTAGGTGTCGCTTGGAGTGGAGTAGTGGAGCTTGGAGATCTAGGCACAGGACAAACAAGGCAGTCAGCTGGTCTGAAGAACCAAGAAGAAGAGAGAAAGGGTGAGCCTCGCCAAGCCATTTATATCTCCACCCTTCAGTTGAGCTTACATGTATTCATTGGCCATGTCGTCACAACAAACCTGCCTATCTTCTTTGGCCATGTTGGCACAATAAGCCTACCAATCACAGTTGGTATGTGGGTGGTTGTAACAAGAGATAGAATCAAAAGTCTATCAAAACTTCTTGTATTTTAGAAAGAAATAGGATATTGCCAATAAACCTATAAAGAATAGAAATGCCAATTACATGGGAGGAGCCCTTAAGAAACAGATGTCAATAAAGATCGTCAAGGGATATGGGCCTCATAGCCAAGCTATTCTTGTGCACAGGTGTCCTGATGGACCCCATTTAAACTTTCTGTGCAGCCTGCACCATCTCATGCATAGCATCTTCCACTGTGACACTGACTTTTCCGTGTATTCTGGGTGCTTGATGTCTATGAGTCTTTGCTAGGGATAGCTGGTGTCCCTTGTTTTGTTGATCCCCTATGCTTGTGCTTACTTTCCTTACTGCATAATCCTTCCCTGGTTCTTATTGCAGATCAGGTTTTCCATGATAACTTTTTTCCTAAGTGACTGAGGGATGCTTTATTCCATTTATCTATTTAAAAAAAAAAAAAAGAAGGAAATTGTTAGGGACTTTTTTACCTAACACGTATATGTGCTGTGTGATTCTAAAACACTGTGCCCTTCTCCTGAAAGAGATTCTCCACCATGCAACCTTTTAAAAGTAAACAAAAATGAATAAATGATTTAGCAGTGATATTGTTTTCAATTTTGATGTGAGTTAGAAAGTGAAAGTTATTCAGAATATCCTTTCATTCAGATTAATCTTCCCTGGATCCCTCATACATTATTCAAATGCAGTAGCATAATGACCAATTCTGTGTGAATATTGGGTGGTTTATTTTCTTCTAAAGCCTCTGCCAGCTGCATGAATAACCATAACTCAATGACAAACTTTTTGAAATATGAAATTTATTTTTAAAATATGTCCCTTACTCCCTTTAATAAGTATTTATTAGTATGTTGGTTTCTAAGGAACTAAAGAGCACCACAGGTCTTTCAAAAAGAATTGTTATGCTTCATGGTATTTTGCAACTAACTGACTAGTTTTTAAATAATATTTTGCACACCTTTAATGGTCATGGCAATCTCTGGCTCTTAGGAATATTTGTTTCAGTCTTTCTTGATGAAGAAAGATAAAGAATTAGGAAATTACAATGAGGAGCTGGCTGGACCCTTAGCCAGGAGTGAGTTGTGTTCAGTCTGGATGGGTTCTAGGATGTACAGTTTTACATCTGATCTACAGGTGAAAGAGCTCTGCTCTGGGAAACATTAGAATACAATGTGTCTCAAACTTTCGTGCGGAAATGAAAATCTGCTTAAAGTACAGATTCTCATTCATTGTATCTGGGGTCTGCCTTGCATTTCTCAAAAGATTCAAATGATGCCCTGAGATGCTGTGTTTCTTAAACATTCCCACACCATGCTTATGTTTATACTGCTAAGGGTGTAAGGGTCAGTCTTCACCTTGGCAAATCCAGAAACCAGATTTTTTTTTTCAATTCACCCAGAATTTTGTCACACAACCACCAAAAGGACATACAGATCACACTTCTAGTTTAATTTATGACCTTGGTTCTCAACCCTGGTTGCCACTTGGATTACCTAAAAAAGGCTAGTCCTTTTTCTCAATGCAAGGGAAGTCTCAGTCACTGAACCTGGAAAGGGGGCTCACATCAGAAGTCTGCTAGTTGCTAGAGTGCAGCTACACCGAGAATTAGTCTTACACTGAGAACTAGAACAACAGGGAGATCAGATACCTTGTCTGCCAATGAGCACATTGTTTCTTCTGCAGACCTGGGTGTGCAAGAATCCAACAGAAATGCATGAAGTCACAAGAGAAGTGGTTGAGTGATTATAGCAACTCAAATCATCAGGCCTGGCATATTGACTTTTGAGACAGGTGCCCAGAAAGGCCCATCAAGGCCCCTCTTCAACTGATAACTTTCCTGTGCTCTGAGTTCCCATTACCTATCGTAAGCCAGACTATCTCACCTTTGTTAGTTTCTTTCACTTTTTAAAACATGTTCCAACATAATTTCATATAAATATTTTAACTCGCTTTTCCCCCATTTAATCATCTCTCTTCAGCTCCCTAAAATGTTACCGTTGATTCTTTGCTCACAAGCCAATATCCCCAAGTCTCTGTCATGGCTCACACAGTGATGGGACCCTAGTGGGTAGAGTTCCCTTGTATGTGAATCACATTTCATTTGTTGTTGTGCTTTGCTTCTTTATTTTTCTTAGAAAGGAAGTTTTATTTCCAAATTGTCTGGCAGCACTGTTGACTTTTTTTTGTATGTCCTAAACAATGTATTCCATATCAATTAAGGGACTGCATGAAGTGTATATATTCTATGGAGCATCACAAGGTTAATGGAAGAGCTGTAATGTTTGAACACCAATTTGACAAGATGTTGTGTAGAAGCTATTTTGGTTTATGATCGTAGAATAAGACCATGGGGTTTGTATTTCCTAGGAAGACGTGCTTAACATATAATTGGAATCGTACATAGAGATGTAGAGGCACGTTCTTACAAAGGCACTTCAAGCTGAAAACTGGACAAGTGCCAACGTAGTGTTTAACTGCCTTTCCGTGAAAATGGTGGACCAAGAATTATTCTTTTTATGGGTGAACTTTTACTGCCATTAAGTGGAAATCTTAACAACAGATCATTTTGAAAACATGCAAAGGGAAAGAGGTAGCAATCAGAGTTTCTTTGTGAAGTCCTGTCAGACTAATTGAATTTTCCTCCCTGTCAGAATGATAGGATGGATATATCAGTTGAACTAACAGTTGTAATTTACTGTGACATTAAATGAGCTTCAAATTCTACTTGCTCAGACTACAAATTGCAACTATTTAAAAGTGGCGGTTTAGACTGGAATCCAACTTGGCTAGGGTTTTACTTATCCACACTAGAGACTTATCCCAGCCTATCTGTAATTTTTCTTTCTGCACCTGGAGTTTTTAATTCATGTTATGATGGTGTTTGTATTTGTATATTCTCTGCACACAACTTCAATTTAAACTACGGTTACTAGAGAAAAGAATATGAGAAAATATTGAGAATGTCTCTAGGTGTGTAACCTAAAGGCACCATTCTGCAGGTGGACTATGTAAACTGTTTGGGGGAAATAGGGCCATGCTTCTTGGGCAGACATCTCATATAACAGGGATCTCTCAGGGTCCCATCACCTCTATTCCCTGGTGGTCCTATCACATGTAAAATCAAGTCCATCATATATGCCATCAAGATGTGCTGATGCATTTGGGATCAGAAAATTATATGGTTTACTCTATTAGAAATAACAAGTTCAGGGGGCTGAACCCTGGAGGTGTAAGTGGTTGAGTGTGGGACTGCAGCCTGCGGGCTTGGTGCTTCAAATCCAGAGGCAGTGAAGCCAAAAAAAAAAAAAAAACCAGAAAGAAAGAAAGAAATAACAAGTTCAAGAAGAATACCATAGAATTCATTGTCGAAAGGCTATTTCAAGATCTATCCCATCAATGCAATTATTATCTAAATTTATGCACAACCCCTAAAGATTGGGATGCAGAAACTGAGATTTCTGCCATTGTTTTCAGTCTGAAATTTATCAACTATGCAACCCAGATGCATTGTAATTGTAGACAAGTGGAATTCGAAAGTTAGAATCAATAATGAAGAAACAGTAGTTGAAAAACATAGTCTTCGTGATAGCTATTAAGCTGGAAATAGCATCAAATTTTACAAGACGAACCTCTTCATTGTAAATACTTCCCCCCCCCCCAAAAAAACACAAAAGAAAACTATGCACAGGACATCTTCAGATGGAGTATATAAAAATCAATTTGACTACGCTATGGGCTGAGTTGATGGAGAAGTTAAATATCAACAGCTAAAACTAGTCTAGTGACTGAATGTAGCTGACAGGAATTACTGAAACTCAAATGAAGGCTGAACATGACAGAAGAATAAGAGGAAAGTAAAAGGTAATAGAGGAAAGAACTAGGAGGCAAAGGGCACTTATAGAGGTCTAAATACAGGCATGTATATGTGTAAATATATTTATATCTAACAATAGGAAAATAGATCTTTGTGCATATCTGTATATGTTAAGTATCAAGGTAGCACACAGACATTGAGCCTCTACTCAAGTACTTCCTCAATGCAACAACACTTTGTTCTAATAACCTGACATTCCTGTGAAGCCCATTTTCCCAACACAATCACAAGATGGGTGCATAGAAAACGTGGTGAAGAAAAGTGATGGTGCCCCGCTATCAAAAGATGTAACATATATGGTCTCTTAAAAGCTTGATGACAAAAAAAAAAACCTTGATGACAAGCAAGCAGTCATTTAACTGAGTAACAACTAAGCCCGCATTGAAGAAACACAACAGCCTATGTGGTCATAAGATGTTGATGGGATGAGGTGTCGGACATCAACGACCCAGAATAAAAAAAAATCATATCATTGTGAATGAGGGGGAATGCAGGGTGGACATAACCAAAGCCCATTTATCGCCAATTGGACGTTCACTTACAGAAGGGTCACAAGGAAGAGACAAACCAGTCAGGGTACAGTAGAGCACTGATGAAACATACAACTCTCCTCTAGTTCTTTAATGCTTCCTCCCCTACACTATATCATGATCCTAATTTTACCTTACAAACCTGACTAGACCAGAGCATGTACACAGGTACAAATAAGAGCTGGAAACACAGAGAACCCAGGACAGATAAACCTCTCAGGACCATCAATGAGAGTAGCTATGCCAGGAGGATATGGGAAAGATGGGGCCAAAAGAGGGGAACTGGTGATAATGATCTACATATAATCTGCTCCCTGGGGGCTGGACAAGAGAAAAATAGATGAAGGGAGACATTTGTCAGTGTAAGACGTGAAAAACTAATAGGAATTTATAAATTATCAAGGCTGTGAGGGAGGGAGAATGGAGGAAGGAAGGGAACAAATGAGGAGCTGATACCAAGGGCTCAAGTAGAAAAAAAATGTTTTGAAAATGATAATGGCAACAAGTGTATGAAAGTGCTTGACACAACGAATATATTTATATATTCTGATAAGAGGTATATGAGACCCCAATAAAATGATTTAAAAAGCAAACAAAACAAAGTAGAGGTCAGCTCTCAAATATGCTCTTAATTCTAAAGCTGCTTAGATAATGGAGCAAATGATGAAGTCAAAGAGGCAATCAGAAAATTTCAAAGGGCAGCCCAAGAAGAGAAATTAAGTACTATAATGAAAGTGCAAAGATCTAGAGTTCAAAAACCAATAAGGAAGAATAGGCCTGGTATATATTTAGCTGAAAGAATTAAAGAAAATATCCAAGCCTTGAGTTACAATCTTGAAAGATTCTACAGACAAAATGTTGAACAAATTAGGTTAAAATATTTAGGCCATGTATGCTGTCTCATTTTTCTTTTCAAAGGATTGCCTTTTGGTCTTTGTACTGGCCTCCCATGAGTACAATTAAGTGGTTTAGATCTTTGTTTTTAAAAATGTAATTTTGAACAT
The DNA here is from genome assembly GCA_004026705.1 of Nesogale talazaci. Taxonomy (NCBI): domain Eukaryota; kingdom Metazoa; phylum Chordata; class Mammalia; order Afrosoricida; family Tenrecidae; genus Nesogale; species Nesogale talazaci. Next base: position 109,656 of record PVJH01003641.1, on the reverse strand, counting down.
TTTTAGGCTAAATCACTATTTTAGTTTATGGTAGCCATTAGTTAAATTCAATTTTAATACTTACCAATATGATAATAGGAGAATTAAATTTAATAGATATTACAGACTCAAGTATGACATTTTGTTTCAGAACTGACTCTGGGAAAAAAAGAAAAACCTTGTTGCAAATGCTGTCTGGCTCAGCCATGTAACATTTCAGATTGCCAGAGTGACGCCATTAAAGGTACAATTGATGCACAATGCATTGTGTATTTCTACCATATACAATAGAGGTAAATAAGTTCAAGATTGCCTGTAAAATGTAGTAAAGTAATTAGGAAGTGGTGGTTTTTGACTGTCTATTACTTTTATATCTTATGTAATTTTTTTAAACTTAGGTCCATTTTAAGTTATATAGTTTTTAATAATGAAAATCTTTAACAATCAACTCATGACAGTTTTGGAATGTTAACAGTCAACTCTCCAGAACTGGCATAATCTGCTGAAGCCTTCAATTGGACTACACCACGATGTTTGATTTAGTCCATTGGTTTAGTCCATTCTGGATGTTTATATTCCTCATACTCCAAATGTCTGAGGAAATGGCTAATGCAATAAGCCATTTTAAGACCTTTGACCCTTCTCTGGGTTACCTAGGCTTCTCTATTAAAAGAAGAAAATTTGATTTCCATCCACTCCTGCTTTCCATAATCACATTATTGTCCTCCTAAAAATTGGCAACTGTATCCATCTTTGTATTGATATACCCAATGAATTGGATTTGGGCACTGAAGGGAGAGAGAGGTTGAAGATGGTCTCGTACTTAAATGTTGGTATAATTGTGTTTTGTTAGCGATAGGACAGAGGAGTCTTGGTGGAACAGAGGTTAAGCATTCAGCAGCTAATTAAAAGAAGGCCAGCAATTTGGATTCACCAGCTAATTGAGGGGAGCAAGAGACAGCAGTCTGATTCCATAAAGATAATTGTTTTGGAAATTCTATGTGGCAGCTCTACCCTGCCCCTATTAGTTAGAATGCTATGAAAGATTAATTGACCCACTAGCACACCACTACAACATGGTAAACTTCAGCTTACTCCAGTAAAGTAGAAAAAAAGCACCCCTCATCATATTCCAACCTGTTTTGACTACTATCTTTTTGTTACATTTTGTGCCAGGGTACTGAAGAGAGCATCTTATCCAGAGGATAGAATTTGTAGCTTGAGAAAAGGATAGTAACCATACACATTTTCTCATTGTCCCTTTTTCCTCAAATATTATTGAGCCTTTCGATAATAAATCAGATATGAATATCTTTGTAAATAAATTTCCATTTTCATTTCAGCTCTTAGAAAACATTATATGCCCTCATTTTTCTGTACAAATCCTTCCTAATGACTTTTCCTAATTTGTTTAGTTTAATTCTTTTTCTCCTTCCTATTGTGTTACTGCCTTCATCGTGAAATTAGAACTTCATTGTTCTCTCATGTGTCACAAAGCTAAAATTTTAAGTTCATAAGGTTCTCTTTTACTCTATTTTGTCTCCCATAAACAGCTATGGTTTCAGGAACATAATTGCTTGCAGTGGTTTTTAAAGTAGAATGAAGTTTAAGGTTCTGTACATCAATTTATACAGCAAGTTCCTTCCCAACAGAAATAAAAATATGCTACATAATGTTTAATGTTTACTAAATGTAAAGGACTGAATGTAAATTGTGTGTGTGTTTCTCTCTTGTTGTTGCTAGGTGTCTTTGAGTCGGTTCCAGTTCGTAATAACCCTCTGTACAAATGAAGGAACCAGTCCTACTTCCCGAGCCATCCTCCCTATTGTTCTGAAGCTTGAGCCCATTGTTACAGCCACTGTGTCAGTACATCTTGGTGAGGGACTTCTTCTTTTTCTCCGCCCGTAGACTTGCACAATCATAATGCCCTTTTCCAGGGACTGATCACTTCTGACAACGTGTTCAAAAAATGTAAGATAAAATCGCTTCTAAGGAGCACGATGGCTGTGCATCTTCCACAACAGATTCATTGTTTCTTCTTGGCAGCCAAGTTCATTTAGCATCACATACTATGAATGCATCAATGGTTCTGGTTTTCCTTATTCGATGTCCAGCTTTCGTATGCATATGTGGCCATTGAAAATACCCTGGCTTAAATCAGACCCACCTCTTCTCTCAAAGGAACCAACTTGCTTTTCAGCAACTGTAAAAAAAAAGGTTTTTTTTGCACAGATTTACCCAAAATGCTTTTTGCTGTCTTGACTGCTGCTTCCATGAGCATTGATTGTGAATCCAAGCACAGTGAAATTCTTGACAAATTCAATCTTTTCTCCATTTATCATGATGTCCTGATCACTTAGGTTTAGGACTGGGACTCAGTTTAGAATGTGTGACTCTAAAGTTTGCACCTTTGGCACTCACTCTACTCCTTCTGCATGGATTGTTAAGCAGAAGTAACATTTTCCTAACACCTACTACTAAAAAGCATTAATGGATTGAAATAAGCCTATTATTACTTAAAGCCTGAGTTGACCATTTTGGACTTGGTCTAAAAATAGCCGGATAGCCCTGGTGTTGTCGTGGTCGCTTGTTACACTGCTATCCACATGGTCACAAGCTTGACACCACCAGCAGCTCCACAGGAGAAAGACCAGGTTTATTATTCCAGCAGCCAGTTACAGTCTCGGAAACCCACAGGGGGTGATGATGAGCCAGCACTGGGGGACGGGACATGGTGGAGATGGAAAATGGGCTGTGTGAGCAGACTTGAAAAGAAACGGCAGAGTATAGAATGGGATTTGAGTTCCAATGTGAGAAATAAGAGGTAGATGATAACTCACTACAATTTTTAGTCTAAAGAAAGGAAGTGTTTGCAAAATTATACCTTACATTTTGAAACAATGGTGGTTCATGTCTTTGGCAAGGCTTGTTTAATCCAGAGGACTTGAGCAAGAATAAAGCAAGCTGGTTCATCCTTTCAAAGACTTCCCTTACTCAGGTCTAAGAAATGAAATTATTCTGTCTTTAATCTTTCATTTCTAAAAAAATGTCGAATTCAAAGAAAAGGGCTTTCTGTGACACCGTTGATTTAAATGATTTATATGAGGAATTCATTATCAGAAACCAAGAGTTCTGTGAGAATTTAATGGTTTCTCTTATTAAAAATAGTAAGTAGGAAAGCAAAACCAACAACAATAAAGAACAAGGTCATAATTATAGAATATCATAAAAGCACTGCTTTAATCCTGTCTCCAAACAGAGAACCTAAAGAGAAGACAATAGAAAAGCATGGTGAAGTAATCATTCTTCTTTCCAGAATAAAATTTATACTGTACATTTTTCCCATGAAAACTTAAAAATATGGCCAGCCCCATTATGAAATATGGCTACCCTTGCTGACCCAAGGCCTTTTAGTGTCAACAATGGAGAAACAGGGTCGGGATTATATCCTATCTGACCCAATCATACCATGGCAAAACACTAAGTGTGTGCAACAGAGCATGGAGTTCCAGATGAGGTTCCAAGGATATATTTTGGGGCCAGCATTGGCACCCCATGCGATTCAGCCAGGGGATACTCTTGGAGGTCAACAAATAGACTTTGAACTATTTACAGGTTTTTATATTGTTATTATTTTTATTTTTTCACATATATATATATTGGACATTGGGGTTTTTGTTGTTGTTGTTATTGTTTTATTTTCTTTGGTTGCTTCATTTTAGGTTGCCTTTTTTTGGTACATATTGTTTGATTGTACATAGATAAGATAGACTGGATGAATAGTCTGAAGGCAAAAATGATGGGACTGATGATTCCAGGAGGGGCGCATGGAAAGAAGGGGAGGGAGGGGGAAAGGAGGTGGTGTTGACCAGTCCAGGGATAAGGGAATAATATTTGATTCAAAATCAGTGACAAGGTGAGTATGAGAAGTCTGATAGGGGTTGATCAAGAGTAATGTATCAGAGAGAATATACTAAAACCCATATGGAGGCTGAGCATGATAGTGGGACAAGAAGAAAGTAAAAGGAAATGGAGGAAGGAACTGGGGGGTAAAAAGTATTTATAAAGGTTTAAATACAGTTATGTATATAGATGCATATATATATATATATATATATATATATGACAATGGGGAAATAAACCAACGTGCATATACTTACAGGGTTAGTAGTAGGACTGCAGATGAGGACGGGACCTCCACTCAAGTACTTCCTCAGTGCAAGAACATTTTGTTTGGTTGGCATTCCATGATGCTCACCTTCCCTGCACAATCACTGAAGACAAATGTGTACATAAGCAAAGGTGGTGAAGAAAGCTGGTGGTGCCCAGCTATCAAAAGATGTAGCATCTGGGATCTTAAAGGCTTGAGTAAACAAGCGGCCATCCAGCCCAGAAGCAACAAAGCCCACATGGAAGAAGTACACCAGCCTGTGTGACCACGAGGTGTTTAAGGGATCCAGTATCAGGCATCAAAGAACTAAAAATTATATCATTATAAATGATGGGGAGTACATATTGAGGGCCCAAAGTCCCTCAATAGGTGAAGTGACATCCTTCACAGGGGTTGCAGGAAGGAGATGAGCCAGTTAAGGTACAGTGTAGCAACAATGAAATATACAACTTTCCTCTAGCTCTCAAATGTTTCCTCCCACCCACTATCATGATCCCAATTCTACCAGATAAATCCAGCTAGACCAGGGGATGTACGCTGGATTCAGAAACATGGGGAATTTAGGATAGATGATCCCTCAGGACTAGTGGTGGGAGTGGTGATGGTGATACTGGGAGGGTGGTAGGATGGGGGAATAGAAAGGGGGAACCAATATCAGGGATCTACATATAACCTCCCCTCTGGGGTACAGACAATAGGAAGTGAATGAAGGCACACATTGGACAGTGTACAATGTGAAAAAGTAATAATTTGTAAATTATTAGGGGTTCATGGGGGAGGGGGTTGGAGGAGGGAAGGGAAATATGGGGAACTGGTACTGGGGGCCTAAGTAAAGGAGGATGTTTTGGGAGTGATGATGGCAACAAGTGTGCAAATGTGGCCTGCATACAATTGCTGTATGTATGCATTGTGATGGGAGTTGTATGAGCCTCCAATAAAATGATTTATTTTTTACAAAAGGAGGGGTAAAGAGGAGCTTATATCAAGGGCTCAAGTAGAAAATATTTGGAAATGAATATGGCAACATATTTACAAATACGCTTGATACAAATGATGTATTGAATGTTATAAGAGCTGTAAGAGCCCCCAATAAAATTAATGGGGGAAAAAAAAGAAAAGTTATCATTATTTCTAACGTTAGATTTTATTGGGCCAATTGAAACTTTTATGACACTCCAGCTAAGCAGAAAACCATAATCTAAGTCCATTTCTAGAGAAAAGGTGTATTTTTATCACTTGCAGTGACCAACCCTTATCTGTTTAACAGAATCAAAATCAGATATAATATCCACTCCAAGAGCAAGGCGGCACCTTCTAGTAGTTAGAAGGCTGGGGGGTGGGGTGGTAGGCAGACAGTCTTTGGTTAGAAATTCTGTTTTTCTGATGATTAGTAACCTTTATTGCTTGGCATCCTCATGAAAGAAATCGTGTCCGGACCTGTGCCATCTACAAGAGCAGTTGTATGCTCAAACTGTTGGGACTACTCTGTATCCTGAGGTTCATCCACTTTGGGGGACTTCTTTTTCAGCACTCATACCAAACATTATTCACTCATGGTCCATAGGATTTCGATGGCTAATATTTGGGAGTAGACAGTGTGGTCTTTGTTCCTTATCTTTCCTAGTCTGCAAACTCTTAAGAAATGTGTCCACCATGGTTGGATCTGCCAGTAGTTAAAATACCAGCATTGAAGCTTACAGCATCATCCCAACATGCCAGGCAGAGTCATGTGACAAATTGACAGGCAGGCAGCGATTTAATAACTTTCTATAACCTTAGCATTCCCATTCTCTCTAATGGTTATGAATGGAAATGATAGCGCCAGTGATTGTTGCACAAGATGAATGACTGAGAATTATGAAGCTCTCAATGCAGTAAAAGTTACAGGGCTACCATGTACAGTCAACACTCTGTTTTTTTTTTCATGAATTATTCACAGCATAACTGATCACAAGAACATTTTTCAAATTTTATCGACATTGTGGTCATTGTGCTCAATTCTTTACTTGTTGACATAAATAAGACACACGTTTAGAGTATCCATCCATATGGTTCTTGAGAGGGCGACTCTGAAACACAACCAGACGGACAGATTGGTAGGTAGTTGGGAGCCAGGAAAATAGCCTCATTTTTATTGTTGTTTTTTCATAAGAGACACACCACCGGTTACTTTGGAGGCAGCTGATAACTGCTCTATTTTAGGCCTTTGAATGAAGTTAAGACTGTTTTCCTTTCAGTACTGTGGTGACAAACCACAGACGGGAGAAAGAAAATAAGTACCTATCAAATTAGTCTGCCAAAGATATTGAGCGTGTGTTTGAACATTGCTTAAAGTGTTTGCTCAGAATGAGGGCTGCAACATGCGCAACAAGTGAACGTCAAAGTGAACTTCATGAAGAACAGACACATCATTTTTAATTGTAGAAAGCATTGCTCTTTGCCATTGTCCAGTAATTGAAATTAAACTCTAAAGCACAATAACTCCAAGTGATAGAATATAACTTCATATCACCTAAAGGAAATGTAGGCAATTTAATGAAGATGTGACTGAATTCTTTCCCCCTTCAATAAAGTTATTTCTTTCTATCCCCAAGGGCCTTTCTCCCAATGACCTTTGTGAAATAAAAGCTCAATGACATTGCCTAAGGAAGCATCTGCAGTTTCTAAGTCAGTCACAGGTTTTGCTTCAAGACAAGAATCCACGTTGATCCCAACCAGAGAGCTGTGTGCTGCCTCCACAAAGCATTACTCGCCTGTAAATGCAGCTCTTTCTCTTGCGGTCAGGTTGATACACTTTAATGAATTCCTCAGGAGGTAAAATGAGTTGTGACCAGCCTCACTGGTGTGCCCAGGGAGCTAAGATATGAAAAATGGAAACATCCTTTTAGCTGTGTTTTAATATGAGAAAAAAGATACTAAAATAGGAGAAGTGGAAACAATAAATTTGACAATCAAATATGGAGATATTCAGCATATATTAAGCTACTTACTTGCAATTTATGAATAATTTCAGCAAGGTTGTCTTGAAAATAAAGCAGAAGCTATCTAAGTAAGCCTGTATTTTGTGTGTGTAATTATAACCTATTATCCTGTTTATTCAAATTAAAAAATCATACTGCTATGCGAGAAAATAGGCCTTTGGATGGATTAAATTTCATTGACAGTATTTTCTTGAAGATGACAGCTCCAGGATGGAGAGAGCGAGATGGGGCTACCCAGGCGGTTTCATTAATGCTACAAGTCTTTAGCCACGTTCTCCACAGCCCGCCTGTGTTCTCTTGGGGAAAAGTCAAAGGAACCTTACAGAAATGCAACATTCCCTTGGCTTATGATTTACCGTCAGACCTGACTCAGACACTGTTTTTTGATAACTCACAGATGGCTGGAAGCAGCTACATTGACTTATAGTGCCTAATAAAACAAACAGTAAAGAAAAAGATGTCACATCAACACTCATGAAAAAAAGTTTGCCGCATATATTTTTGGAGCTACTATTCCCACATGTTTGTGAATCTGGACATTATGAACTGTTGACTGGGGATGCTTTGTCTTTGGTTGTTGTTCTGTCAGCCACATTTCTGACACGATGACATATGACTGGCAGCGTTGTGTTTCTTCTAGAGAAAAGTTCCAGAGGCCATTCCATGAGGCAGATAACGAGAGGATTAATACATTCACTTTCAAATCAAAATGCCATTTTGTATGGCATTTATATTCTGCCTGTCAAATAAAATATAAGTGAACAAGTAATTAAATGAATTCCACATAAACTTTATGAACTTACCCCAGTAGGCAGCTTATTGCCAATGAGTTGATTCCAACTCATGGGGACACCATTTATGAAAGTAGACCTATCCTGATCGACTTTCTTGACTGCAGTATGACATAAGCACATCACCAGACCTCTTCCATGCACAGCTGATTGAGTGTAACTTTTATGTTCCTAGCAGTATACCAAATAGTCAAACCACTTATGCTACCCAGACACCACACACATATATACACACACAAAAGAGAAGGTATTAATGCACACTCATATTAAAAGCATTTCTACAAAATCATAGAAACCTTTATTAAACAAACATCAAAATGTGAACCCGTTGTTCCTCAACATATCCCCTATGGAGGTCTATACATGGCAGTGTTTTCATGTCTCCAACACATTCTCCAAAGAATTCTGGACTCTCCTATCTATACCACGTCACATCGGCAGTTCAGACATCCTTAGGGTACTCAAGTACTGTTGCTTTCCGATATGTTTGTAGTTTGAAGGTCAAAACTCTCAAGGGCAAGATCAGTGCTTTAAGAAGGATGGAATAAAGGTTCCCAATGAAATTCTTGTAGGACAGCCCTTAAAGCATGTGAAGATGCATTGTGCAGGTGGCAGTAGGGGATGCTTAGGTTTTACATTCTTGGCCTTTTTCTCACCAATGCACTTTTCAATTGTCCTAGGTCCTCTTTATAGAAAGCCTCGTGATCATGTGTATCCCTCTAGAAAACCATATTAAGATTATCTCATTGGAGACTCAAAAAACAAGGGCCATAATCTTTTGAGGTGACCTCTACCCATTTGTCTGGCCCAGCAGGTCCTTTGGAAGCCACTGCTTCGATTGAATTTTTTCCTGATGGCTCCCTAACAAGTGGACCACAGGTGTATCACTGATCTTGTCTGTAGCCATCCACAGATTGCAGAGACATGTTCAAATTAATTTTGCTTGGAGTACACCTGTGCATAGATGAACTGGAACCCTAGTGGCAATGTATTTTAACTTACCCCTGTATGAAATTCAAAAAGGTAAAATAGATCTCTGTCATTTGAAGTCAAAATAATAGTCATCTTTTTGAAATAAGAGAAAGAGTAGTTTTGAGGAGATGAAAAGACATTGTGGAGCTGTTATTGCTGATACAGCCCAATACACTCCGACTTTAAAAATGCCCTATGCCACAAAAAAAAAAAAAAAAAAAAAAAGGGCTGAGCCCCGGTGGCGTAGTGGTTGTGCGCGGGACTGCGGCCCACTGGGACGGAGGTTCAATTCCAGCAGTGGGGCTGGGCCTCCTACTCCCACCGCCGGAGAGCAGTGATGACCCCCCCCCCCCCACAAAAAAAAAATAAAAATTCCCTATGAGTTGTTTAGTCATTCACTGACAGTGCTCACACGGGATCTGACTGTACCACCGGCTAGCCAAATAACCAGGTAGCTCACTTATTTCTGTGTGCTTCAGTTTTTCATCTGTGAACTGGGCATGGCATTGTGTACCTTTGGTAATGTTGCAAGGATTAAATAAGCAGTGTGCATAAAACATTTGCATTGAGGCCCAATATGCATTAAATTTATACTAATGAAATAAAATCATGTAAAATAAATCTGAGGTATTAAATTTAGAGATAGTAGGTTTAAATTCAAAACCAATTTCTCTATTTTTACCAAGTATGTACAAACCAGGACTTCAACTTGGTTTCTAACAGTTCAACTCTCAAGTGACAGTTTGCACTTCTATCCCAGATATACTGTACCAGATTCTACATTTTAACAAGGTGAGTCTTGTATGGAAATCTTTTAAAATGTAAATTCTGACTCAGTGTCTCTGGTTTTGAAATGCAAATTCTAAGAAGTGGATGAAATCTTACTGAATAACTGGTAGAATTTGGTAAGTGGTATAGCTGTGCTCTAAAACATTACGGGTGAACAAATGGCCTAGAAGATACTCTAGGTCACTATAAAACATATCTTAAAATACATTATAGTAGTGAAAATACAAACCATCATATCATTGTAGAATAGAGTGTTAAATCTAACATCTCTGCAGATTGGAGAAACAGTGGGCATATACTGTAAAATAACATGTCTTTCTAGACATGAAACTACACTCGAACATAATCTCTAATCATCAGGCATATTTTTACATATCACCCGTTTTGGATATTGTTAGCCCCAGTGTAGTGGGTTTTGACTCATAATGACTCTGTTTATATCATGAAACACCATCTCATCCTCTATCATTCTCACAACTGTTGTTCAAGTTGTACAGCTGCTGTATTTAGGAGTCCCATTGAGATCAGTCCCATTGAGAATCTTCCTCTACCAAACATCATGTCTGTGGCAGTTACATAACCTCCTGTCAACCTGAGCGAAGGACTGGAGCCTTGTCTGCCAATTAGGTCAAAGTCAGTAATGCTTCTGTGTGCTCCCAGTCTTCTCCTGAATATTCCAGGAACTCCTGTCTTCCTTACTGGTAGAAGGACACACACTCTCTCTGCTTTGTCTTCTTGCTGACAATGCACATGGAGCCACAGTGATCCCAGCCAGAGCTCTTCAGCTGGAGGAACCACATGGAGACCCACACAGACGTGGTGATCCTCTCATCATCACTGAATCCATAAGTCTTCCCACCCATAGGCCTGTGATCTTGCATTCCTCATCATTGCATGTGTTGTGTGAGTCTGAAGAGGAATTTATAGACTGGCACCAGCCATATAGGTTAATATCGGACTTATGGATTTGATCTGGACCGGGCTGGGATGTTTTCTTAATACTTAACTACTCTTAGATATAAAGATCTCAGTTATACACCCATGAGTGTCTCTGGATATGTTTTTCTAGTCAGTCCAGACTATCACAATGTCCTTCTCCAAATATTGGTCCCTTCTGATAATATGTCCAAAGTACACAAGGCAATATGTTGCTATATTTGCTTCAAAAGAAAATTTTGGCTGTACTTTCAACACATATTTCTTCATTCTTCTGAAATTCCATGCTGCGTTCACTATTCTTCACAATCACCCTGATAAAAGACACTGATTCTCTGTCAGGTCTTTCTTACTCATTGTAATCATGATTATAGTAAACACAAAAAGCTCAAATCCTCTGCCACCAAGTCAATTTCAACTCAGAGCTACCATAAAGGAGAAGAGTCGATCTGTTCCCTAGAGTTCCAGAAACGATCAACCTCTATAGGAGTAGAAAACTCCCTTTAGCCCTTTCAGTTAGCAGTCCAGTGAGGGACTGGCAATGTGTCATTTGCCATGCCACTAGAGCTCCAGAGTAAATATACATGCTCAGTAAGAGTCAGCTATCATTAACATTAGAAAATGACTAATATTTTATTACTGCAGAACTTATGCTAATTGTCATGAATTCTATACTTCATCATTAGTAGCATTGTATACAACTATTTTTGTAAAGTTCACAACAAAAGACTATCTGTTCCATACTGTTGATCTTCAAGAATGGAATTATTTTTTTTCTGAACACTCATTTTGCTCGTTTTCTCAAACAAACTATCACAACAGCTTGCCTCTGCCTGAACCATAATCCTGATGTATATTCATGAATTCCAGTACCAAGGACTCAGCTGTACGTCTCACTAACTTTAAATCTAATCTCTCTACTTGACTCCTATTTCATTCCATTGGGAGTTTATTTGATGCTATTAATTTAATAATACCAAAAAGGTCCACTAAGTTCACTGGCATAATCATTCCAAAGACAGACACTTATTATACATTTTATGCTGTCAGATCATTCCAGAGAAAACTGAAAATCTGTTAACTCTTCCTGGGAACTGCCAATTAAGAACTGAACAGAAACACTAGTCTTAATATCTTCACTCTTTTTTTATTAAAGAAATAGATTATAGCCTCAGTGCATTAAACTCATAGTAAGTTATAATACAAAATACATTGCTAGCTCAGTGATATTCATTATGTTGCTAAGATGTGGATCCCAAGTAATACTTTACAGAGAGATATGAGACACATATTACTCCCAATAAACTTTAGTAATTTCTTTTTTTAAGAAAAGGTAAATAAATTGCTGTTGTAGACAGAAGGAAATGGAGAGGAATTAGAACTCATTTTTATGAGTTAAGTTTGCCTGAAGCTTATCATCCCCATTGCCTACTGACTACACAACAGCAGAATCCATTCCATCTATTTTTAAAACTTTATAATGTTAATAGAAATATAGCTGCCAGTATTTCAGTTTTAGTTTGTGAGATATAGCAGACCAATTTCTAGAAGGTTATTTCTATTTTAAGAACTTTAAACACATTGAGGAAAGGTAGGATTAAAAATAAAATGTGTTCCTACTTTGCCATGTAGTTTGATCAATTTCATTGTAGCTATTGTAAGGAAGTAGTCAGAGTCTTGGTCCTAAGAATTCATTACTCTATATAGACAATAGGCTTTGTGGCGTTGGCAGCTTGATATTTTGCTATACTTTATGCAGGTGGGAAAAACGGGCTGATTGAAGAGATTCATTATAATGTATTTTCAGCTTCTTGATTTTGTCTAATGGGGGAAAGTGTAGAAAGATCGGTTAAAAATAGATAAGTAGAAAGCTGGTTATAGATGACAGGGCACCTTTTTCTTCTTCAGGTTTCTTTCTGAAAAGGTCTCCAGGAAGTATTATTTCTCAACAAGATTTGCTAATTAATTAATTAATAAAATGAAACTCGTTCTCATTGAATTGATTCTAACTTTCACTGATGACATTGGACAGCGTACAATGGTCCATAGAGTGTCCATGGCTGTCAGCTTCACAGACGCAAACTGCTCTGTCCTTTCCCTGAAGGTCAACTACGGGGTTTGAACTGCCACCCTGCTGATGTTGAGCTGACTGCTTTAAACACGTTGCCACTGGAGCACCTGCTAATGCATCAGCACATATTAAGTATGTGTCTATTTCAAAATAAGATACAAATTAACATTAGAAAACAGTTCTTGAGTGTGATGGCATAGGAATTCGAGAGTAATGGGAAGTTGAGAGATAATAATAATGAGTCTAAGAATGGAGAAAGTGTGCTAGAATTGATTATGGTGATGATCCCACAGCTCTTTTCAATATGTTTAAACCTTTACTTGTATTATATGTGCATTATATGTCAATGAAACTGTTACTATTTTTTAAAAATTAAAAAATTAAACTGTAGTTCATGTATGTTCCATACATATATATAAGTAGAACTAATTCTTAGCAGTAAATATATTCTTATACACACGCTGTATTTTTAACCAGAATTTTGCAAGACATATTTATTCCTTGCACATACCTTCTTCAATGACATAGATGGAAAGTATACATTGGGACCTCACCAGATGTAATACACCTGAATGAAATAGACAGCATCTGTGGAAAGAAACAATGAAGAAACTGAATATCATCAGCTGGGGACCAGCCTATGCAAGGTCAAATTGAAGCTAAGTTTTTTTTTTAAGTTCACAAAAGCTAAGAAGTAATCATGAGTCTATCCCAATTAAATATATGCCTAATGTCAATAATAAATCTGATACATTAAAAACTAATGGCCAAACACTAGATGGGCTATGGGATAAAGTAAAACACATATTAAGAAAGGTAAGGGTCACTAAAGAGGAAAGAAAGCAAAAAAAAGGCAAAAGTGGATGTCAGAAAAGACTCTGAAACTTGCTCTTGATTGTGGAATAGTTTAAGCAATATGGAGACATGATGAAGTAAAGAGATGAACAAAGTAATTCAAACCGCACCTTTGAGAAGACCAAGTAAGGTAATAAACCAAAATCTGAGACCTGCTATTGGAAAACCAAATGAGAAGAATGTGCTCAGCATTTCTCAAGGTGAAAGAACTAAAAAAAAAATTCAAGCCTCTAGTGGAAATACTAAAAATTTCCAGAAGCAAAAGATGGCATGACACAAGAAATATCGAAAAAAGGTGGGAAGAATACACAAAATAACTGTACCCAGAATAATTGTTGAAAGTTCAGTCATTCCGGAAATAATTTTTGATTCAGAATCAATGATATGGAAAGAAAAGTCAAAGCTGCCTTTAAGGTCTTGGCAAAAAGAAGGCTCCAGGAATTGACCATATACCAAATGAATCAAGAAATAGATGGAGTCCTGGAGCTCGTCACATGACTATTTGCGAGACTTCTAACTGCTCAGTTGGCTGGAAGAGATCCCTAGTTGTGCCCATTTTAAAGAAGGATGTACCAATCACATATGGGAATCATCTAACAATGGAATTCATATCACATATCCTTAATTTTCTGAAGGTAAATTTTAAATGATTGCTGTGATACATCAACAGAGAATGGCCAGAAGCTAGATTCGGAAGAATATATGGGTTATCACTGTTGATTTCAGATGAATCTTATTGAAAACGGAAAATACCATCATGGTGTTTATCTCTGTTTTGCTGAATATGAAAAGGAATTCACCTGTGTTTAATTATTCTAAATACTTAATCATAATGAATTATGGATAGAGTTGTGAATAATGGAAATTCCAAAACAATTAGCTGCACTGATGTGGAATCTATACATAGACAAAGAGTTTAAACAGAACAGACAAGAAGATACTGCATGGTTGTATATCGGGGTTGTATCTTTCACCACATGTACTAAATCTGTCTGCTGAACAAATAATCTGTGAAGCTGGACTATGTAGAGAAGAATGCAGCATCAAGATAGGAAGAAGGTCCATCAACAGCCTGCCTTTGGCAGATGATTCAGATTACTTAGTGAAAGGAAGGTGACTTGAAGCCCTTTCTGAGCATATTCAAGACTATGTCCTTTGGTATAGACTACCCCTCCATATTAAAAAATAGCAAGATAAGAAACTGTGAAAAATGAGGAAGATTGATATGGTATTTCGTTTTGTGTTAATAAACTGCTAAATCGCATGGAAGCAGCACTCAGGAAATCAAAGGATTTATTGAATTGTGAAAATCTGCTGCAAAATATATGCATAAGGTATTACAAAGCAAAGATGGCACGTTTAAGAATAAACTACACCTGTTCTAAGCTATGGTATTATCAGCTGTTTCATATGACATTGAAAACTGTACAATGAATGAAGATCAAAGAAAATTTGATGCCTTTGAATTATGGTGTTGCAAGGAATATTAACTCTATCAGGGACTCCCAAAATAAGGAACAAATATATGTTGAAAGTAGTACCATCAGAAAGCTCTTTAGAAGGCTGAGCCCCGGTGGCGTAGTGGTTGAGTGCGGGACTGCAGCCCACAGGCGTGGCGGTTCAAATCCAGTGGCGGCTCTCCAGGAGCAAGGTTGGGTAGCTCCCACGACCACTAGAGGGTAGTGATTGCACCCCCCCCTCAAGAAAAAGAAAGAAAGTTCTTTAGAAGGGAGACTAAGAGTTCATTTTGCCTACTTTGGACAGGCGCTATTGAAGAGGACCTACTAGAGAGGAGAATCAGCCGAAGAACAAAAAAGGAAGACTTTTAAGAAGATTGATTAATGGAGTAGCTACAATGGACTCAACTATAGAAATTGCTCTATAGTATAGAACTAGTCCATGTTTTGTGCTGCTGCTTGTGGACCTTTATGAGTTGGATTCAAGTTCATAGCATGAACAACAGCCACAAAAGCCTTTCAGAAAGAAAATGGTTATATGTCTTCAAAGTTAAATGAAAAGGAATATATATATATATACATATATATGCCTACATATGAGCATCTTTTAAATTATCCCTTTGAAAAATGAAAGATGGGTTTGGGAAATGCAAATTTAAGACAGCAGATGTAGAAAATGATATTTTGGCAGCCTCTGTCAGAAGATAATGAGCTTTAAAGAAACTCAACTGATACAAAGTTTGGGTTAAAACTAAGAAAACTGCAAGGTGTCTAATACTTACAACGATGAGCACATGTGCACGCTGTCCTGTGGTAGCCATATTGAATTATTTATAAGATTATTCAACATTACAAAATGTTTTGCAATTTAACCTGCATAGTTACTAGAGGTGACTTTTATAATGGTCTCGTGTATAAATCACAAGGATATAAATATCCTTGCTGAATAGGAATTAAAAGTTCAGGGTACCTTAATCTCTTGATTGGTGTCTTACAGGATACATTAATTGGTTTAAAGCTATTGATGTCCTTTTCTTGCCTAGACCAACTCTTCAGAGAAGACTTAGTTCAAAGGCTTTCAGAATGAACTAGTCCTTATCTAGGAAGGCAGAGAGACTATATTAATACCTGTTTTAGGAGAAAGTCATCCCACCATGGAAGCTCAAGGTTCTTATATGCTATGGGAAAGAATCCCCTTCCTGTAATGATTTGTTCTCCATATCCTTGTTGTGATCGGCTAGATAATGACTTATGGACAGAATTGTGTTCCTCCCCAAAATATGTGCTGTACTTTCTATAGCCACCCCCACTGCTACAAGTTAGCTCAGACTCATAGATACCTATTAGTGAGTTTCCAAGCCTATGCATCTCTAATGGAGCCAGCAACTTATTCTCTACTTGAGGATGAGCTCAGTGCTTTGAACTACCACCTACCCTTTGGTTAGCACCCACCCTCAAACACAATATGTAATTCCATCTGAAAATATGATTTTCTTTCTTAAATTAATGAGGTCATAGGACGTGTCTTAAGTCATTCAGGTTTGAGATCCAAAAGGAGTCCTTTAGAACTCAATGGGTACAAGCATGGATCTCTTCCAATTTTCCAGATAGCTCTCTTTCCAATTTCTTGACCGAGGTGAGTGAATGATTGCAGCACTTAATCGGCTTCTTGAATTTTTCGATTCTGTCGGTTTATGGGTCCTTGATTTTGGCTAATGCCTCCAGTGCATCTGGATTTCATTTACCACCAATTTTTTTTATCATACCTGCTGCCTACTGAAGTGGTTGAATATACTCTAATTCTCTTTTTGCACAGTGACTCTCTGTATTCCTCTCATCTTCCTTTGATGCTTCCTGCATCCTTTCATTGTTTTCCCCATACAGTCTTTCATTGTGGCCACTCGATGCTTGAAATTTTTCTTTAGTTCCTTCAGTTTAAGATATGCTGAACATGTGCCCACCACATGCAATGAGGTCCTCTCACTTTTGTAGCTTGAATTTGAATTCTTTGTATTACGATATGAACTATAGTTACATATTTGGACACAGACCCTGTCCACCTGGCCTTTCTTCACCATAACATTCTTTTACTCACAAATAAATAAACTTCTCTATACAGATTCCGTGTCTAAAAAAAGGATATGCTGAACATGTTCTTCCAAATTGATTTTATAACTCTAGGACTTTGCTATTTTCATTGTAATATGTTACTTTGTCTTCTTGAGCAGTCCTTTGACATTTTTCTATTCAAATCATTTATTCCATAATTTCTTCCATTTGCTTTAGCTTTCCTATGATCAAGAATAAACTTCAGGGTCATTAAAAATATAGACAAGAAAGAAAAGATCAAATGGGGTTACAGAGGAGACACTGAATGGACTACTCAATCATGTGAATTCCATCCTCCACAACCCTGAGACTACTACCAAAAACATTGTTTTCTTAAGATGAAAGAAAAGGGTTCCCTTAGGCATAGATGCAAGAAAGCACAAATGGAGGGGAAGCTTCATGCCATATAAAGGTCTCCAAGCAACCAAGACACAAAAGCTAGGGAGGGACAAGGACCATTTCCCAAAGCTCACAATATATTTCTGTGCAGCTAGCAGCATGAATTCACTTAGCTATGAAAAAATATATGTAAAAGTAGGTCCAAAATTATCACTATATAGGGCTCCAACTCACACAGATAAGAGTTTCTTCAAAATAGAGCATGCTTAACTGAACATGTCTATGCAATATGTAAATTGTTGAAGATAAAGTCTATCAGTATTGCACTTGTTTTCCTTTATGTCGGGTGTCTTGAAAAAGAAGTTCAATCAAAACAGTGGCTTATGACGAGATCTCTTCAACTGGTTAGATTCAAGACAGAGATCTGCTCAGAAAGATATGGAAACTGCTTTCTGAGATTCCCAAGGGATAATTTTAACAGATTTTCTTGAAGATCTCAGGAAGACCAGAAGAGCTTATTATGAAGAAGTTTTAAGATCATCGAAAACTGCATTGGTGAGAAAAGGGACAGGGAAATCTCAGCAAGGAATGTCTTTTCTTCCATCATGATGATGCTCATTCTTTGAGGATAACAAAGGCTGTACTATGAGAGTTTCATTGGCGAGGTTATCCCATCCATTCTGCAGCTTTGGTCACACCCCTTCTGGCTGCTTTTTGCTCTCCTAACTAAATAGCAAGTCAAAGGAACACAGTTTCAGTCCCACGAGGATGCCAAGGCCATGAGATAATCTTTTTCATGGATTATCCTCAAGGGTGTTAGGCGGTCTCTCATCATTTTTGTTTTTTAGGGGGAAGGGGGCATCACTGCCCTCTGGTGGGAGGGGGAGGCCCAGCCTTGCTCCTGGAGAGCTGTTGCTGGATTTGAACTGCCAAGCCAGGGGGCTGTAGTCCCGCACTCAACCACTACCCCACCAGGGCTCAGCCACTCATCATGTTTTTAATTTGCATTTCTCTGAAAGCTAATGATCAGAAGCATTTCCTCATATGTTTATTGCCACTTGGGTCTCCTCATTAGTGAAACTTCTGCTCAGGTCTTTTGCCCACTTCTTTAGGGGATTAACTGTTTTTTTCTTTTTACAAGCTAGGAGGGTATTATAGATTTTAGTAATAAGCTCTTGTTGTGTCATTGCTAAAAGTCCTCTCTCAGACTGTGGGTTCTCTTATTCTCTTGGTGAAGTCTGATGTGCACAGGTATTCTTTCCTTAATATATCCCATTTGTCTATTTCAGCTTCATCTGTGTATGTACCCTGTCCTATTGCAGTTAGCCTATGTATTCCCTGCACCAGCGCCCTTAAATTTGTCGCCATTCCTTTATTTATGGTCCTTATTGTTTGGGGTTTTACTTCTAGATTTGTGACCCACCTTTAGTTTGTTCTTGTGCATGGGGTGAGGTAAGGGTCTAGTTTCATTTTTCTACAAGTGGATATCCATTGTCATACTCGGATATTTTGCTTTGTTTTGTTTTGTTTTTTGGGAGGCGGGGGGCATCACTGCTCTCTGGTGGTGGGAGTAGGAGACCCAGCCCCCCTGCTAGAATTGAACCTCCTTCCCAGTTGGCCGCAGTCCCGCGCACAACTACTACGCCACCGGGGCTCAGCCCACTCGGATATTTTTTAAATAAATGTTTGTATAATTTTGTAGTCCTATCTTTTGAGTTACCTCATGTCTCTGTTACAAGCCACTCACTTCTGGTTGTTCTGTTAAGGCATCATTGAGGAACTAAGGCAGTAGCCAATTTCAATACTTTTATATATAACTAGTTGGCTCTGCTATTCTCACACATCTGACTAGATTTTATGGAGTATACTTATTAGGACTACATTCTATGTTGATGCGGATTATCTGCTGCTATGGGGACTTCAAGGTATAATTCATCTACATGCATTTTAAGTTACTCAGACCTCTGTATCAATTTCTGTGTTTGAAAATATATGCATTTCATCTAAGGATTGCATAGGTTAACAAAAATAGTCCAGGATCTCTGTGGCCAATAATTTTTTATCCTAAGTCTTTTTGACCTCCAAAGCATCTCAGCATATCCTACCATCTTCTGTCTAATTCATCCTAATTCAGGGTTTGTCATAACATCATTCTTATTCTACACTCTTCTCAAGTCACCTGGATCCACCTTGTTGATGAGTTCTTCTTAGGATCTTCACTTTCTTTCCATTAAATGTTAGACTAAAATTGACTGTTGCTCTGCAATATCTTTTTTTGTTTTTGTTTGGGCATCACTGCCTCTGGTGGTCATGGAAGCAACACCCAGCGCTGCTCCTGAGAGCTGCTGCTGGATTTGAACCACCAAGCCCGCAGGCCACAGTCCTGTACTCAACCACTTATGCCACCAGGGCTCAGCCTGGTCTACAAGATTTAACAGAAATATTGTTCACCACACCTTCATAATTACATGGAAACTTTTTGAGAAGTCCTTTTATGTTCTGAATATTCCAGAACTTTGCTATGCTAGTCTCTAACACTTCCCGTGCTGAGTGTGTTCTTTGCCCTCATTCTTTATGTAATAGACATATAATCTTTATCTGTCAACATCAAAGGAGCAGAATTGTCAAACTTGAAGTGGTAAGACATGGTAATCACCTACAGTGCTATCAATATTTTGATTTGTTTGGAGTTCTCTATGACAAAGTACCATAGATTAGCCATATATAGAATAATATATATATGTTTCTATGTTTTGTAGATCTAGCTCATTACATTTTGAGACCAGCAGCTACTCTATGGGAGAAAGAGATTTTCTACTCTCATAGAGATGTACAATGTTTTGAAAACACAGAGGGCAGTTCCATCTTGTTCTACCAGGTCACTATGGGTCAGAAATGACCTGATGGCAGTAAGAAAGACAATTCCCATTGCCATCACAGGGACTCAACAGGACTGGGTGGAATTGTGAAGTTGCATCTTTACAGAAACAAACTGCCTTATCTTTCTCCTGCTGAGCACCTGGTGGGTCTCTATGGCCAACCTTTTGGATAGCAGCCAAGAATTTAAACTCTGAGCCTCCAGGACTCCTTGAAACATCCTTATTTGTAAATGTCCTTATTATTTGAAGGAACATAAAATTATTTTCTATGTGGAACATTACAACTGCCAAAAAACAAACTTAGCCTGAATTTGCCTACTTAATTATATAACTAATTAAGAAACCTGTATTTGGCATGTTCTGTAATCAGAAATTTGCACTGGGTCTGCTTGAAGTAAATATTAAGAATAGAGCTTCTGAACTAAAGACTCAAAACCTTTTACAGGGTCCAATGATTCACTCACTAGGGACCACATGTAAGTCCCTTTAATAATGATCACACCTCCCTTTCCAATATCATCAAGAGCCCAAAGAAATATGACTTGCAAAATAGACCCATTGGGAGTAACCTGGCCTAAGTTAACTGAGACTATACTATGTTCACTGTTTTGTGCTTGACACTTAGAGCATGCAGTTCCTATTCTCAAGAATCTGAGAATTTTGTGAAGAAGCTAGCTTTTTTAAAACAAAGCTCACCATAGGTTGCATGTTCAAAGTTCAAAACCAACTCCTTATCATTGACTCCATTTCAACTCATAGTGACCCTGACAGGCCAGAGTAGACTTGCTCATCTGTGTTTCCAAGGACATTCATCATTATGGAAGCAAAGTTCATCTTTATTTCTAAGAGGGGTGTGTTAGTCCGGGTAGACTAGAGAAACAAATTCATAAACACACACATATGTATATAAGGGAGAGGTTTATATACGAGAAGAATGGAACATTGGGAAAGCATCCCAATCCAATCCAGTTCAAGTCCATAAGTCAGATATTAGCCCATATGTCCGATACCAATCCATAAATCCTCTTCAGATTCATGAAGCACATGCAATGATGCCAAGACAATAACAGGTCAGTGGGTATCCAGTGTATCCAGTCTTGTGTATCCAGTGGTGGTAGAAGCATCTCGGTGCTGACACCAATCTCCGTGTATTTTTTCCGGCTTCAGAGGTCTCGTTCCATCAGGGTAAGCCCAAGTGGCTTCTCGTCTGGGATGTCTCATAGGGAACCTGCCTTGTGTCTTTTAAAATAGAGCAGCTCCTAGGGACTCTCATCTCCAAGGGGGAAATACCTCAAGATTTCCCAGAATTCTCAGGAGAAAGCCATGCCCACATAGAGGTCTCAGTGCCTCTCTCCAGACTGACAAGATAGACTCCACCCCTTCATTCTCAATCTTGAAATCGACACCAGAGTCCGTGACTGCCACAAGGGACTAGCAGATTCAAACTGCTGACCTGGGGTCACAGCTTAGGGTTACCCACACTGCCTCCAGGGCTCCTTTCTCAAGGAACTGAGGTGGTAAAAATTGGTGTTGGGGGAGGGAGTAATCAATTAATGGTTCGATTGGCAAACATGTCCAATTTTCCTGAAGTATCTGAGTATTTGAGTTTTGAAAAAGAAGTAGAAATGATTTGCACAGTGCCCTCCCCATCTTTCTCTTCTATTTGAAGCTAAAGATTATAATTTCTTATCCTCCATGACCCTTCTAGGAAGGCCTCTGGCCATTCTGTGAATCTGTTATGCTACCGAAGAGAAGAATCAGGAAGAAATGTGAACTAGGGCTGGGGGAGTTTTGGGGGATAATTTAGAAGGCAGAATGAGTGTTAGATGGTCAACACATCAGTTTAAGCTTTGAGAAACAAAAAGGCAAATAGACATCTGTTTGGAAAACAAGTAATAGTGACATCCAAATAGAGGAAACATTCGTGAACACATGAGTTGACATCAGCTGTTTAGCTGACTCTAAGGGGGGATGTAGTATTGGGAACTAGACATAGGAAGAGGAAAGAAGGAAGAGAATGGAGATGTTCCAGTGGTCCATTGCATAATCCCACAGGATGTGAAGCTATCTATGAAATATCCTATAAAAACTAGCAAATTGGAACAAGGAGCTAACCAATTATTGAATTAACTTCCATAGCAGTTTTTGATTGTGGGTTGCATTTCCTTGTCCAACATGTCAGCTGGTTCATTTTTATATCTTGTTGAAAGGCTTAGGTATTGTCCACCCAGAAAGTTGTTTATAGAGAATAGTTGGCATGCGATTGAGCGTGCTGAACTGATCTGTCTGTCTGTTTCCCGTGTTTCAAGACTCTGTAATATCACTTGGTGTGTCTTCTGTCTTCTTAGTCTTATCCCTCCCATCCCTTTCACAGGATTGCTATAAATATCTGTTTCTCTGCCTGAGATTGGATCTGTTGTCTCTGGGCTCTGTTGTCATTGTCTTATCTCCACGGTGAAGTTAATCAGGACAGAGCTTCAGGAACTATCACTTAGTTCAGCCCACTTTAAGGCTGTGAATCCAGCTTTCTATTTGCAATCTTGTCTTACTTTCATACACAGAGATAACCAAAGTTCTATAAGACTCCAGACTTACAAAACCTGGCACTACACACGTCATGATCTGAAACATAAATTATTTGTTAAATTGTTGTCACCTGTACTTTAATCAGTTCTTGAATCCATGTTTTAGGCTCCCATTAGCGCCCTTTGGTAGACTCCCAAAATTCAGTGTGATTTTGCCCAGAATGTAAATTATTCAAAGTGTAGTTTGGTCTCCAAAAAGAGTATATAAATGTTATCTAAAGTGATTCTGAGACTTTTAGATTGCCAATTCAGGTGTAATTGCTGGATGATTGAAGATTTTGCCTTTTCATAATAATTACTTAACATGTGCACTTTACCTTTTTAACATAAACACACTATATGTATAAAATAATCCTGTAACTTATGATAGTAAATAGATCAGAAAGACACACTGTTGTCAGTCATACAATTCCAAGCTTCTATTATTGTAATTGAAGTTCAGATGTAAAGTAAGCATCTCTAGGTATTTATCTTGAAGAGTCTAAGCCAGCGGCAAGCTAGCTAAAAGTACTGAACTTTCCATTCATGTTAGTGGACATGCTATAAACCTTTATTATTTTTGGTTTGGAGTTCAGAAAATATTTTATCTTGCCCACAAGTTATTGGCCTCAAAACACATTTCACTTCTGGGTCTGCAGCTGAGAACTTTACAAAGCAACTGATGTTGAGAGATACAAATCATACTTTGTATTTGGTCAAAATTTGACAGCTTTGTCATTTTTGTTATTGTTTTGTTTTTCCTTTGGTCAAGAAATGCTGCTGACAATTTTGGAATTCTATGGAGTGCTTTAGGATTTCTGTATCTTAAAGAAACCTTTTCTGCAAAATATCTTCTCATTTGTTGAAAAATTTAGGTTCCTCATTACAAGTCATACTCCATTCGCTACACCCTTCTCTGACATAATTGCTTTCTTAAAATGTTTAGCTAAGTTAAACAAGTTATTTCATCACCTCTAAGCCATGTTTAATTCTAAGTGTTGAAAGCATTTAAAATGAAACATAAATACAAAAGTGGAAAAGAAACAAGGAGAAATGGATGGGGGAGGAATCAGTAAATATAGAAAAAAGAAAAAGAAAATACTCATGAATGATCAGAAAGCCTCTCTTTAAGTAAGTATTGTAGTTCAGTACATAATTCTGTCTGCCGAAGATAAAAGGAGTAGGTTGGCCAATTACTTTCAAATCATTTGATCATCTCTATGTTTTCATTAATTATTCAAACTTTGAAAGTCATCAAAGAATCCTAATGCCTAACTCAAAATTGCGGAGCCAAAGCTAAGACATTGGCAATTGTTTTTTATATTTTTCAAGAGTCCACCCACTGAAAAGCATCTGCACTTTTGGATGTTGGCCTGATAGAAGCCTTTGTAGGCAGGGAGGGAATTCATAGGTTAGCGTTTTTGACAAGGGGGGAAAGAGACATAGATTGAAGGTGCCAGAAAGCCATGTTGACAAATGAAGCTGGAGCTGTGGAATGAGATCCTTGAGGTCAGATGACTCACAATGGGGTTGTTTCCCCTGTGCCACTCTCTTAGCCTAGCTGCATTTCTGCTCCATAGCAAATAGTCATAGGCTGTGCCAAGCGATTTAACTTATTTTTGTTTACTTTTGTTTTTACATAGTAGTCAATGACTTACTAACATTGTGAATAGTAAGCAACAGATCTGTGGATAATACACATTCAAAATTAAATTCACTATTCATTTTCCAACCTGACTTTTGAAATTCCTTTAATTGAGCAATTCTTAACTGTTTTGGTGTGCTTTCTGCTTCCATTTTTTATCCAATAAATAGATAGATGATGTGAATTTTCCATTACTTTTCATTATATTTTTGTCATCTGACACACTGATTGCATTAACAAATTTAGAAATCATTTCTACTAATGTTTTCTTAAATTTTTCAAATTTGTCAAATATGCAATTCCATTCTTGGAAACTTTTTTCAAACTCACGTGCTGACAACACCTCCCCTTGTTTTTTTTCTTCACCTCTTCTCTGTCCTCAAATCGCTGTCCTTTCACGTCCCTCTCCTTTCACGGAAACCAAAAGAAGGCACAGGGAGTGACGTCAGTGAGTATGGTGCTTGGGGCAAGACAGGCGTGAGGTTTTTGTCCAGCTGGCACACTGAGATGGCTGTGTGAGTAGACTAGCATCGTGGCGGCAAAACCCGTCCCTAATCTGCCACAAATCAGCCTTTTTTGTCACCCAATGTTATGCAATCTCTTCAGAACCTTTAAATAGAAAGCTTGATTCACAGTCTGAGCTGGTGGAACAACCTCCAAATGGATTGACAGTTTCGTCCGTTTGGGCAATTGATGAACATCTAGAATGTTAATCAGCGATCAGCACATGGTCTTTTTTTGGAAATGAGAGAGCCACTGGTTCAGTTGACTTTTTCCCACGGCACTGTCCTTGTGAGCCATGTTCCTACATCACAACTGTTCTGCAGCATTTCTCCCTAGCCAGAAACAGAATTTCACAGCCGCACGCTGTTGTCTTAAATCACAAAAAACGAGGTTTGAGCAACTCTGCTTTTATGAAAAAAATTCACCGTGACTGGCGAGAACCTTTCCAGGAAATGCCCCTGGGTCACTAGCTCAGAGCGAGTTGCTTGATGCTCGCCTCGTGGGGAAAATGCACACAAAGAATGCTTCCCCAAGGGGAGATTTTTTTCTGTTATGCAAGGGGAGACCCCCTCATATAAGCTGATCTTCACTAGGGGAAAATTGGTCTTGTCCTAAAATATCTTGAAAGTCAATGATTATAGCATTCGTGCCATTTTAAGGATTTCCATTACAACCAATTCCATTACATTTAGCAAGTTCTTTAAACCATAGATTTAAATAGAGTTCTGTGGAAAGGAGTTCATGTCACCAACTCCAACCTCAACCTTCATACACTAATCTGGTGCTTCCAATCGTTATAACTCTAAATAGAATTATTTTTCACTCTCTTGCTTTTTGCTTTTCTTTTAAAATCATTTTATGGGGGCTCTTACAGCTCTTATCTCAATCCATCCATCCATCCATTGTGTCAAGCACATTTGCACATATGTTGCCATCATCCTTTTCAAAACATTTTTTACCTCCCTCCCTTGTGAACCCTTGGTAATCTATAAATTATTATTTTTTCATTTCTTACACTGACTGCTGTCTCCCTTCACCTCCTTTTCTGTTTTCCCTCCTCCTACAAGGGAATTATATGTAGATCATTGTGATCAGTTCCCTCTTTCTACCCCCATCTTTCCCCTACCCTCCCTGATCTCACTACTCATTATCAATCCTAAGGGGTTTATCTATCCTGGGTACAATGTGTCCCCAGCTCTTATCTGAACCAGTGTGCATGCTCTGATCTAGCCAGATTTGTAAGGTAGAATTGGGCTCATGATAGAGGTTGGGATGAGGTGAGAGGAAGCATTAAACTAGAGCAAAGTTGTGTGTTTCATCCATGTTAATCATCAATCAACACTTCATCTTTTTTGAAATGATAAAGCCATTGATATCATTGACTTTTTCCCATGTGGCTGTCCTTGTTCATCTCTTCCTTGTGACCAAGCTGTAAGAGGATGTCAAACAGTCTAAAGATGGGCTTTTGGGTACCTACTCCACCCACCTCCTCATTCACATAGATATGATTTTTCTTGGGGCGTTTTTGATGCCTGGTTCCTGATCCCTTTGACACCTCATGATCACAGAGACTGGTGTGCTTCTTCCATGTGGACTTTTTTGCTTTTTAGCTAGATGGCCCACTTGTTTCAAAACCAATTAATACAAATAATGATTTAAGAGAGAACTAATTGAAAGACTATGGAAATCATGAGTGATTAGTGATTTGTCCTAAAAAGACTCTTCCAGATTCATCATGCTATGAAATTGAGTGATAGTTGAAAAATGAAGTCTCTAAAAGACAACTAAAAGAAACTAGCAAGGTTAAAAAAAAACACTTCCAAAACAGTGACTTCAAATATTAATAACAACCTTTTGATTAAAATTCAGCATTAGGGGATTTGGGAGCGAGCACTTTTCAATCCAGATATGGAACTTTCTAGTTGTCAAATCTTGAGCTTTAGCCGTTATGAAGCACCGTTCCTTTCTCTGTGAGATAAAGCTAATGAAATTACTGTATAGTTAAATCCAGTCAACCCTGACTCACAGTAAGCTTATGAAGGATTTTCAATGCTGGCAGTCTTTACAAGAACAAGCAGACTCCTCTTTCTCACCCAACACAGCTGGTCACTGTGAACCACAGGCCCTATGGTTAGCACTGCAAAGTTAATCCCCAAAGCTTACCCGGCAGCACCATCAGGGCTATTTACTATAGATAAAACTCAAAACAAGCAAATAACAAAGCAACAACAACAACATTGAGTTGATCCAGACTCATGGCTATGCTATAAGATAGCGTCGAATCACCCCTATGAGTTTCTGAGGCTGTAAACTATCAGCAGAGTGAAAAACTGCATCTTTCTCCTGGGGAACTACGAGTGGTTTTAAACTGCTGACCCTGTACTTATCAGCCCACCTTGTAACGTATGATAGCAACAGGGCTCGTTTACTTTAGGTAAGTGATGGTTAAATAAGGTATAGAACCAGCAATGTGCTTCTTGATGTTAGCATTTATTATTAGCTAGATAAGAGTTGGCAGTGATTGATTCATTCTATTATACCACAACCAAATGCCTTCCAATTAATTCCGAGGATGGTCACTCTGTGAGTGCAGAGTTGAAATGTGGTTTTCAATGACTGATTTTTTTTTTGGGGGGGGCGGTGGAGATTTGATGACAGATGACTTCTCCTGAGATTCTTCTGTTACACATTGGAAAATACGAGGGTGCATTTTATGGTCAAGGTTGGAGGAAAGGCTTCTGTAGTTTCAGAACAATTTCTCCCTGTTGGGTACTATTTGATTAAGTGGAGACTGATGGAAGTTTGTCGAGGAGTATTTATTTTGCATGTATTAGTAGTGTATATTTTGCGTTATATAGAAAATATAACTGAGAAGGAAGTGGAGCAAGTCAAAATCAAGTAAAAAAGTCATCCTTGTATTAATCCTACCGGAGGAAGTACTCAAGGGGACTCCAGGTGCATAGAGGAGAAGGCTCTGTAGTCTCCTAAAATCTGTGACCTTTCAGAAGCCCATTATCAGGCCTGTCTGCTAAGATGCCACTGGGTACCAAATATTGGGGATAGTGGTGAAGGGCATTCAGAATTCTACTCCTTGAACCTTTTTTTTTAAATTGGTAAATCAAATCTTGTTCATTGAAGGTAATTTGAGCATCTATCTCAAACTCCTGCCTTGAGTGAAGTCAAGATTTTTTCACCACCACTTTTTCCTTCCCTTCTGCTTTCTTCCCCTTTGTGTTCTTCTGTGTTGCCCTGAACTCAGGCAGGGACTAGTTCCTTGTTAGATCTCTGTGGTCTGAAGCCCTGTTGTTGAACATCTTCCTGGTAGACATTGGTAGCAAAATGAAGATTGTTGAAGGGAGCAGGATAGGCGTCGACTGCAGACATAAATCCCTCCTGCCTCTCAGTGGACCTGTGAGACTTAGCAGGATTCTCCATCTACCTAGATTGCCTACCCTACAACCTTTGCTCAACTTTGGAAACTCTCCCATATCGAGCTTCAGTAGTAACCCAGCAGACTTTTAGATTCTCAACTCTTACATGCATTTTGTTCCCCACTTATGGTCTTGAGAACCTCTCGATTTTTCTAGGTCTTGCAAGAGGTGCAGAAACCCCAGGTTTGGGAGAGAGGCCTTTCAGTCCCTCTTTTTTTCAGGCTTGTCTGTCTAACATTCCCCCCATCTCCCCACCCCCACCCCCGAGGGGCAAATGACTAGTGAAAGGAAGGATAACTACAAGGCTATTTTGTAATTATGTTGCAGACTAGCTTATAGGACCAAGTCCCAAGGTTTTTGGGGGCTACTTAATATTTCTGGGAGCTTTTATCACCCAACTCTCTCTTTTCTGTTGCTGTAGTGGCTACCAGTTGGTTGTGCTAACTTCTAGGTCTGCAGTTCAAATCCATGAGGCACTCCATGAGAGAACGACCAAGCTTTCTAGGCACATAAAACATGACAGTCTGAGAAATCACCAGGGGCACTTCTACCCTGTCCCATCAGGCTACTGGGAATCAGAAAGGGCTCCTTGGCAGTGAGTTGGTTTTTGTTTTTGTTTTTTGTTTTGTTTTTATTAAGAAATCATTTTACTGGGAGCTCTTACAACTCTTTTAACAATTCATGCATCAATTGTATCAAGCATATTTGACAGATGTAGCCATCATTATTTTCAAAACATTTACTTTCTATTGAGATCTTGGTATCTGCTCTTCTTTTCTCCCTTCCCTCCCCTGACCCTCATGACCCCTTGATAAATTATAAATTATTATTATTTTCATATCTTTTAAAATCATTTTATTGGGGCTTGTACAACTCTTACCACAATCCATGCATACACCCATTGTGTCCAGCACATTTGCACATGTTTTGCCATCATTGTTCTCAAAACATTTGGTTTCTACTTGAGCCCTTGGTATCAGCTCCTCATTTTACCTCTTGCTCCCAATCTGCCCTCCACCATGAACTCTTGATCATTTATAAATTATTATTTCATCATATCTTAGCCTTTCTGATGTCTCCCCTCACCCACTTTTCTGTCATGAAGTTCCAGCCCAAAAGAAGACTCCCACAGTAAAACCATTCATGCTTTTTATTCTCGCTTTCTCCTTCCCAAATATCACTCTCCTTCCTGATCAGTTCAGAAAGAATTTTTATCACCTCATCACTCCCCTGTGTTGTCAGAATACTGCTCTCCTATATCATCACGTATTTGTCCTAAACTTCTCCCCCTAAAATCTTGCTGGATTTGTTCCTTGACATATAAGTCCAAGATTTTGGAATGCTTCTACTCAAGATGCTGATGCTTGGAATTCAAAGTCACAGCTTTAAAGACTTTTTTCTGCACTGTTGGCTTACAAAGGTCAAATTAATTGCTTAAAAGGTCAAAAATGTGATCCTTTGTTCTTTTGGAATCAACCTTACCTTGAGGCATAAAGAAATTCCTCTATGCTTCTTAAATATTATAGTACAAAAATAGGACTAAGAGAAATAGAAAAATGGCATTTTATTTCATATCAAAACATCCCACTATAGAAGGAAATTGACAGTGGAAAAAAATTGATAGCTCTTCTGGATATTTCTCTTTGTTTCTCTCTCCTCTTAAGCAAAAAAAAAAAAAATACCAAGAAATGTAACGGGAG
Source organism: Nesogale talazaci (assembly GCA_004026705.1). Lineage (NCBI taxonomy): Eukaryota > Metazoa > Chordata > Mammalia > Afrosoricida > Tenrecidae > Nesogale > Nesogale talazaci. The sequence goes on along the minus strand of PVJH01003641.1, from coordinate 79,483 downwards.
AAAAGAAGACCTCAAAATATAATACAACTTAGAGAGGATATTTATTAAATGTTAAACAGGGCAAAGGGGATACAGACAAAGACAAATTATCCAGATAGGGAAGTCAGTAGTAGGAGGTCCTAATGGTGTCCAAGGATTCACAGAAACAAGGCCACTTAAAAAGGTTGTGGAAAACAAAGGGAACTGTCACAAGATCATGATTGGATGCAGATCCCATAATCACAACTGCAAGGGAAACTGCTAAAATAGGAAAAGGCCTGTGATGGGCATATGCACAATAATGCATATTAGAAAAGTTCATGTGATTGATTCAGGGCCCCCTTTCCGAACAGTCATTGTTTGATTCTTGACTGTGCTACCCATGAACCCCCATTTCCATCAATGGCACATCTAGTCAAGTCCAGGAAGGGTAGCATGTCCAGGAGGGTGAGGATACGCTCCCCCCGCACCCCACCCCACACACACACCGTCTGGCTAGAGGAGGGATAGAATTCCCTTTCAAGCACACTCAGCCAGAGGAGGAAGCTTCTCACATTGGAGTTCAGCGGTCAGAAAGAACTCAGAGGAAGCTGAATCTATGTGCAGACTCAAAAATGGATTTAGGGCTCCCTCTGCAAATTGTAGCCGTCTGCCAACTTAGGGTTGAGAATTTAAGCTCCAGTACAGAACACAACAAGAAACATGCTAATTATGTCTCCTTTTAAAATATAAATACTTTCACTGAATAAAATGTAGACATTAAATGTATTTATTTTGAAAGAGTTTTATTGACACTTCATCTATATATCTCACCATGCAATACTTCAGTCATATCAGTTGTACAATCATTACCAGAATCAATTTAAGAACATTTTCTTCTTCCATGTTATAAATGAAACTATTATTCTTTCTTAAATTGTGGTAAAAGTATGCACATCAAACATTCTCTGATTCAACAACTTCTGTATGCACAAAGAGTACCATCAAGGGCACTAAAATGCTTTTCTTATAATACTAAGTGTTATAATAATGAATGATGCATATTCTGATACAAAGTTTGTTTTTCAAAATATTTCTGAATGCTCTCGGTTGAACCCTTTTAACTATAAACATCATTGATTCACTTATTGAATGCCCATTGAGTTCCAGACTCCCTGGGTGGTTCCAACGCTGAATGCACTCAACTGCTAATTGAACATACATCCAAAAGCACCTCCGAAAAAAGGCCTGGTGACCCACTTCTGGGAACTCAACATTGAAAACTCTATGAAGCATGGTTTTATTCTGATGCATAGTGGGGCACCGTGAATTGAAACTGCTGCAATGGTCACGTTGTGGTGGTGGTAGTGGTTTGCCAGGCATTAAGGGTGGGAAGAAAATGGGACAACAAGACACACAAAAAATAAACAAACAGAAGACAATAAGCACATCTATGATAACACACTCTCACTTTGCTTTTTAGTCAAGTCCAACTTATAAACACCCTACAGGGCAAAACAGAATGGCTGCTCAGGGTGTCCCAGGCTGTCAATTTTGATGGAGTAGAAAGTCTCATCTTGTTGCCAGGGCATAGTGTAACCCAACCCAAGTCCTTTTTTCAAGTTCAGAGCTAAACTTTGAATTAACCCTCTTGCCCTAAAATGAGTGCCAATTTTATTTTGACATTTCTTCCTCTGTTATATCACCAAAAGAGTTGAGATGAGTAAGTACAGGCCAGTACCCACAGAAATCTCTTTGAATATGAATACTATGAAAACATGTTTTTTATTAATTAAAATGTATTTCATGCTCAGTAGCTGTTATTTTCCATGACGTAGCTAGCTTTTTAGAGGAGTGGAAAATGACTCCATCCATTTACCTGTTCCAAAATTGGTGAATTTCCTTGATTATTAGGCTATTGTTTCAAAATGGATAAAGCATAAATCCATCTCTCTTTGCCATCTTTTGCTTATAAAATCATCTCATAGCCAGACATTTAACATTAGGAAACTCTAATTAATTATATATCAAAATCCAAATTGATGACATTTCACAGCTTCAAAAGGGAGCTTTTAAAGATCCATTAAGTCTGGATTTTTAAAACAAGGACATTTATCTTGAATCTTCTTTATTGGCAGAGCATATGATCTGATGGGAAATCACAATGGATTATAGATGATTATGAGAACAACAGAATTGAACTCTTCTAGGACACGAAATTTCAATAGATGTGAAATTTGAAATACACACTGTCCACAAGTCGTCAGTCAAGTGTTTCCCAAAGTGAATGAGACTGTGCCCTGGGGGCACTGGAAAGAACTGGAGGACCTTCAAAAGTAGATACTGACTCTAGCCTCGGTAATGGGCTGTAGAGTTCAAAAGGTTCCTGGGGAGGAAGGGATGCTGAGGGGGGGGGATATACACACACACACATATATACATACACACATATGTATATATACATATATATATTCTGAAAAGGGGGCAATAGGCCTCATAAGTTTGAAAACCTGTGCTCTGATGATTTCTCTAACTGTACAACATTATAACAACCTCTTTTTATCGAAACAGAGACAAATATCTTCTCTTCGAAACACAGTGTTAAATCATTTTCATTCCAATATTACTTAAAAATAACCAGGCACGAGTGTCTTATGCTTGCACACCTTACAACATATTATTAAAAATAAAAGCAAATCTATGTCTGAGAAATTCAATTCTGCAATATTGATTTTTAATGTGAAAAGATCTTTTCTTGAAATAAAATGTATGCTGCACACATGACTGTGGTACTGGCTGCCAGGTGCTGACTGTCATGTGCGTGGCGCGATCCCAGTTCTCTGCAGATGTTTTGTGGGCAACCTCTCTCCAGGCCATGTCATTGTTGACCATCTCTCCCTCTTCTCTCTTTGGCGCCAAAATAATTGTGTTCACAAAGAGGAGAACTGGCTTTGGCTGGCTGTATGTGGTTATGAGATTTTCTAGAACCAGGGCCAGCAAACTTTTGAGACAGAAGAACCAATCCTGCCCCTCACAACAATTTAAATATTATTCAGGAGCCCTTAAATAAGAATTTTCCCTCAAAATAAGTGAAATCACCATTCTGTAAATAATATCCTTTAAATTTTTCAGTTTTACTTCAGAGCCACGTGAATGCAGAGAAAGACCCGCATGTGACTCTTGAGTTTGTTGACCTCTGGTCCGGAAGACCCAGAATTCCCTCGTGTGGTTTTAAAAATGGTAATGGGGGATCAAAATATAAAACTTCAAAATATTTTCCTAGAGGAGAATATCCAAAAAAAGATAAACTCAAGTTGATTTTATAAATGGAAAAGCCTCCCATGGACTCTACTTAACCCATACATTAAGGAGGAAAGAGGTAAAATGTTAAGACTGGTTACCTAGAGAATTTAAAATACCATGAGTTTATGGTTTGATTAAGAAAGTTTATTAGAATATTCAAATAGGCACAAACTCTGCTTTGTCCCCTAGGGATTATGGTGAGAGAGGAAATCAAACATCTGTCCCCGGGAAGGATTTACATGTCTTTTCTGAATATGGTTCTCTCTCCTCAAATATAAACACCAGGACCATGACATGGAAAAGCAGAGTTACTTCTTCTAAGGAAGAACTGTTATAACCAACCCCAGGTTGGTTGTACATGAAAATTTGGCTCAAAGACAGATCTTCATAACGATAAGCCAAATCTCAACATCAGTGGGTGGGCTTATTATTTAAATACTTGTTACTTAGCAGTCACGACAGTAAGTTAATGTATTATCACATTAAAGATCACAATAAACCTATAGTTGTGCACATTTTGTGGGTGAGAAAAGTCTGCCTACAATAGTCACAGGCATTTATCTTTTTTTAAGATTAAGGTATAAAAGAAAAACAGAACAAAATCAACTTTGTTAACATTTCATGGGGTCAGCAGCTAGTCATCACGATAGTGTCTGAAGGACAGATTGAGATGACACATGTTGTTTTCCAGAATTCAGATGTGCACAATCTTGCCTAGGCTCTCCCGTCTCATCTGGGAGCCGGGTGTCCAGCTTCCATTGTCTCCTAGCTCCTGTGGGTACATTTGTTTCAGCACTTGCCATATGGCATTAGATGATCTTTTAATGTGTTTATGTCTCCTTCACCTTCATTAACTCAGCTACCCATACTTTCAAGGCAGAGCCATGTTTTATTCATGTGTCCCTAGTGTCTGATACAATGAGTGACATAAAGAAGCTAAATATATACTTCTTAACTTAATTAAACCAAGCAGCTGCAATAAAACTAATCCATGAAATTGAACCTCTAGAAAAATTTGCAATCCCAAGTCACCAATTTCCCAAATTTTATTTACTCTTTCAAAATGTTTCAGTGCTGTTGGGTAGAGTTAGTGATTAACATATTCCTTGGGCCCGGAGCTGCTTACGATGTGCTCTCGGGATGCATGGGAAAGCCTTTCTCATTCTCGGACAAGAGACTGCCGAATGAATGTCATGATGTGGCATCTTTGGGAATACATGGGAAACAAAACTTTGACAATGCCATTAGAGATCATGAAGGGTTTCACAATATAATTTTATATACAAGGAGCTTGAGAAAGCCCTACCTCCCAGTACTTAGATCCACTGATTCATATCAACAGTGGTGGCCATCCTGCTGATTCTGACTCCTCACTCACTGCCATCATGTTGAAGCCACCCCATAGCAGCCCTGTGGGATAGGGTAGAACCGTCCTGGTGAATTTCTGAGAATACAAAGTGTCGTATTTTTCCCTTGGAGAGGTTGGTGGTTTCGGACTGAGGCCTGCTGATCCCAGCCCAATGTGTAACTCACCACTGGAGCTCCTCGTTAGGGAATCAGGAAGCCTTGCCTCTCTCATGGGGATGCCTGGGCGTTTCAAACAGCTTGCCTTGCACATAGGAGCCCAATACGTAATCACGACGCCAGCAGGGCTCTCAGTCCCGCTCCTCGCAACTCTGTGAGATGGAGCAGACCTGCTGTCTGCATCATGGAGATTCTCAGTCTCTGTAGGAGCAGAGACTCATCTTTCTTCTGAAGAGCCGCTAATGAGTCTGAACCACCAACCTTACAGTTTGCAGCCCAGATGTTTAATCCACTACACACTATCTCTGGATCTCACAAATCCAATGCTACACTTCCCTTGGTGATTTCATGAAGTTTATGTAAAAGTGACTGTCAAAGAGTCCGGAGACAATAGGAAAAGCAGTAAACTTATCCTCACATGGAGAGGAAAACAAATGAACAACAATGACTAAAATGAGATCCACAGAGCATTGTCTGGAGATTATACTACAGGGCTAGGGAAATAATCCATGGTGTTAATTATTTTAAACTGTTTGGTGGTAGAATACAAATAAATATGGGATTCTTAACATGTCTTATTTTGTCCAGTATATGCATTTCTTGAATATTAAACATTCAAGTGATACAAAGTAGCAACCATAGTTCCTAATTAGTAAAGTAAGATTTCTATTGAATTCACCACTGACCGGAGAGGAAAAGTAATTAAAATGCCATTCTCCAGTTCAAATTGCAATCTGCCATTTTCTGAAGGAAATCGGAACAGCACCCCTATTTGCAACAGTTGTCTAGAATCCTCATTATTTTGAATTGACGTGTCTGCGTTTCATGGAATTTAAGGATTTAAGTGTCCTCCCAATTGAATGCAGCCCAAACCCTAAGTATCTGATTAGGCGGGAAAGCTCATGGAGACCAGTGAGAGAGTTACATTGCTGCTTGTTGGTGAAAATTATTGACTCGCTGATGTTTTCTGGTCATGGATTAGATGATCTTATTCCAAAGCTCAGCTTTAAGCTCACCCATTGTTTCTGTTTCCTTTACAAATCATGTTGGTTTTCTTTTAGAGAGCTTTATGATGATGATAGCCCTCCTTGGATGGTTTGGAAATTGAGTCATTAGTAATATGATTTTGGGAGTTTATTGAAGAACACTGTTAGTCGCATGGGTCACCCATTGGGCTTACTGCCAGGTCAGCAGTTGGCAAGGACTACCTCTTGGGAAGAAAGCAGAGGTGCCCCTCCCATCAAGATTGATGGTCTTGGGAACCCCAGGAGTGGTTAGACTCAGTCTTAGAGGCTGACCAGGATCAAAATGAACTCATTGGCCATGAGCTGGAGAGACTTTACTTATATTTCTTCTACTTAGTCATATTCTTTCATCTTATAAATGAATTCTCATCTTAAAAATGATAATTTGGGCCAAAGAGATGGGAAAACCAAGATGGAAAAAAATTATTTTAAGTTATGGAAGTGTTTTTTTTTAATGTGCTTTAAAAATTGGATTCCCATAAAACATTTCACTTAAAAGTAGATAGGTGGAGGAATGAAAGAAGCTATACATGTATCTTTAGGCCTTCTCTACTGGAATACTCACCTACTCATTGCTCGTCCTCATTTCCAGTATACTAAAAACTGCTCCTGTCACAGGTTTGACATCACAGTATGTCCGCCCAATGCTTGTGGATGGAGAACCTGCAAATTCCTCATTGGCAGCGGCATAGTCACTAGAAGTAGATGCACCTGTCTTCCCAGCTGTGATTTGCTCATGGGAAAGAGGGTCATTTAACACCATGTTTTTCTCACAGACAGCTGCATGCACAAGCTGCCTTTGGGTGGAGAAGACTTTGATCTTGTTATAAAGGACTATAATGGCCAAATCAAATGCACCTTAGAACATATTTTGATGCTTTGATCAAGTAGAATTAAAAAATATATAGACGGTTTAATAGAGAAAGCATTGTTTGCTTTGCTTTGGCCTGACCTGATCACTTTATCATCTTTTAATGACTCAGTGAGCACCAATATATTCAACTCGGATCAGCATAAAGTATTTGATGTTGATGCAAACTTAAACCTGGAACTTCTCTTGATGCTACAGCCACAATCCTGGTTTTTGCCAATTTCACTATTCCCACACCCACCCACCTCAACCCGGCACTGTTCCAAGAGCCTGTGCATTATATAAAACTAGCAAATATGTATATTTTGCTACTTACTATTTCTCTAGAAGTTGGATCAGTGTCATGCTACTAAGTCTGGGTATGTTTGTGTTTTATAAATCTTTGTTGGCTAGATGAATAAATGAAAGAATGAAGAATTGGTTTTCATCATTAAAATTTGAAATGGCCATGAAGGAGATAAAGAGCCCTTCTTAAAGACTCTCTGATTCAAAATCTTTGAATTGAGAGGGCTCTTTGGGTCCCATTGCTTGTTTGTTATTTATTGAAGTATGATTTAATTGCCCTAAAGTATGCAGACTTTAGTGTCACAGTTTCATTAGTTTCATCAAAATGTGTACAGTCATGTAACCACCATTCCAATCAAGATATTTTTCTGTTCTACTACCAAGTTCCTTTGTGCTATTTGCCGATAAATTTCTCATAACCCCTGTTCTGAGTATTACTATCACCCATTTTTCCTTGTTGTAGTCTTCATATTAGCACAAAACATACAGTATGTATTGGCCTCTTTTCACTCACCTTTTTTGATTTTTAAATTTATCCAGATCCCAGAGACAAGACTGTAAAAGTGTAAATGCTTCATGTTTCTCTCACAGAAATATTTGCTATTACCAATAGAGTTCATTTCCATGGACATTTATTTGGATTCATGTTAGTTACCATTACCCATGTTCATAAGGTAAAATTATTAATGAAAGACTATGTCCTTAGAGAATTATTGTTTGACTTTCTTGGAAGGATTCATTAGTCCCACTGTCTGCAATCTCCAACTGTGTATGCTTAAGGCATCCAAAGATAAGCAGAACAAGGTTCTTTGTGGTAGAATTCAGAAGTCCCATCAAGCTGTGTTATTGCACTTTGGACCCCAATAGGCAGATCATTTGACAAACCATCAAGAGTGGCAGATTTTAAAGCTAGAAACACCATTTGGTTTCCTGATATTTCTGAGTTTTATTCACCCACTCCTCCATTGGTTTCTCTTATTCTAAAAAAAAAAAAAAAAGTTATGTGACTCTGTTTGATAAGAGACAGGTTAAGCAAGAGCTTCAAACTGAGATGTTTCCATTGGAAGCTTATAAAATATGCTTTTAGTAACAACTAATTCTTTGGATTGTAGAGCATGGTGTCGGTTATAATTACAAAAGAGGCCTGCAAAGAAACAGACTCAGCTTGCAGGCAAAGGGAAAAGGCTTGCCAAAGAAGGCATGTAGAAAATGGATTCATGGAATTAGAGCAGTCCACCTTGTACTGTCAAAGCCAGATTATTTTCTTTGCTCATCGCACAAAAAAAAAGTCTGAAAGTTTGTGTGGATGGAAGGCTATCTTCAAGAACATGCTGGCGAAGCACATGCTTTCACTGGCTCAGGTCAAAATTATTATAGACTTGATGAGGTACTTAAGACTGTGGTAGGAGTTTTAAGTCAGAAAAAAAATTAGGCAAAGAAGATGAAGGCCCCATATGTGTAACTTTCTGTCATAGCAAAGTAAAGCAATAAAATAGTCTCTGGGAACCTACAGAATGGACTGTATAACCCCCAAAATGTTGTATTGCTTTTACAGAAGGACTTGCCTTTCCTAATAAAACCGAAGGGTGAAAATCAGGTCTCGGAAAAGCCATCAAATAATGATAGTACCAAATTAAGTTGATGTTATCATAGGCTAAGACATCATCCTTTCAAAGATGGATTAAAGTAAGACTATAAATAGCATAAAGGAAGTAATTTCCCATTTAGACGAACCATTCTTTCAATACTGGATCCTTTTGTAGAAGAGAGTTTAATGAAAAATATATATATATCCAAACTCTATGAGTTGAGAGACAGAGAGACAACCTGGGCACCTCAAAACAGAATCTTAATGTTAACAGAAGTCCTGTGAAACATTTACTGAGATATTTTTCTTTCCCTTTAGACCCACTTCAGGAATTGCTCAGTCCAGGAGTGGAAGAATTGTATGAAGACGTGGATATTTTACCCTGAGAGGAATACAGAAGTTGTCACAATAGGGTAACAACCAGCTTCTATTTTTGATTTCATCGTCCTTGAAAATAATTGCAACACTATTATAAAAAGAAAAAAATATTCTTAGAAATATGATGTGTGCTCTGAATTTGTGTATTGCCCTGTAGAATTTCATGCACTCCACCCTTCCTGTGACGTATGTTCAGAAACAATTCCTGGGCAAGAATAATCCTTGGGCTTGAAGTAAGCTCATAGGTAGAAATCATGGGAATTGCAAAATGCCACTCTGGTTGATTTGGGAATAGAAACATCATTCGAAGAGATTCCATTTTAAGGTGCTTTCCAGCCTTTTTGTATCATGTCATGGCACATGTAGAAAATGATCATACTCTCTGATACTCAAAAGGGTTGTTCCCAGCCCCGCTGAGCAGCTCCAGGGGCAAGAGGGAAACTCTTGGTAACCATTTCCCCAGGCAGCTCTACGAGAACCCCCACACACCTTTGGAAAATCCTGAAGTTCCCTCTGCTCTATATGCTCTTCTGTGTTTTATTTGTTTTTTAAGAAATCATTTTATTGGGGCTCTTACAGCTCTTATAACATTGCATATATCAATTATATCCAGCATATTTGTACATATGTTGCCATCAACCTTTTCAAAATGTTGTTTCCTTTCTCCTTGAGTCCTTGGTATCAGCTCCAGTTTCTCTCCCTCCCTAACTACTCATGAACCTTGGTAAATTTTTTTTTAACATTTTTACTTATTTTTTTCTTAGAAGAGAAAATGGTCTTTGGAGTCATTTGGAGTTCTTTTTAGCTACAGATTGAGTAGTCTTTGCCTCTGAAGTTGTGTGAAGAAACTCTCATATAATATGTTTCTCCTGCCATTTCCTCAGTCCTAAGACAAGGGCCCTTTTCTAGAGATTCTCTGGGAACATCATAATTTTATCAGAATCTTCTTTTGGCTCAAGAGCTCTGGGAAATTTACCTAAGAGAATACCTTCCATAGGCTTCCAAGAGTCTGAGGTCCTTGTGTAGATTTAGGGTTCATCTCAGTAGTTGCTCTTGTTCTGAGTAAGTTTTGATTCATGGTACACCTTCAAAATGAGATGAAAAGCTCAACCAATTTAAAGCTTTATGCAAAACCAGGTTGCATAGTGTAGGGTGACATGTTTCAGGTGATTGGGGCCAGCATTCTCTGGTATTAGCTCTGTGAATCATTCCAATATCATTACAGGTTACCACTAAAGAAACCTTTTCAAAGATAAGTCCAGCAACTGCATTCTGATGTAATCACCCTGAAAGTCAAGCATAAAATATCCTATGGTCACAGTTCAGATTGTTTCATTGTACCAGTTTCTTTGTTATTGTTGCGCTCTTAGTTGGACTTAGTCGTATGACCTTTTATACTAGATTCTTAATATGATTAGCCAAAAAACTATTGTGACTGTCCAGAAAACTCTGGTTTTATAGGCCCTGGAAGCATCTTTAGTATAGGAATATACTTTGTAATTACATAGATTAAGAATCTGAGATTTTCCCTACTAATATGCACTGAGACAACTCTGCTTTTTAGGTGTGTGTGTGTATGGGTTGGTGAGTGTAGGTGTGTATACATACTTTTTTCAACTAATATTCTCTCTTATAGAAGGAGTTCATAATGCCAAAGGTTATCAAAGTGTTTGGCTGTTGAAACAATAATTCAGTAAATAAAAAGTATGTTGGTTTGTTTCTAAAAATTAAATATGCATATTCTATAGATGTTGATATTAAAACAGGCTGTGTTTAATTAAGCAGGCTACGTAAAACTAGCTTTCTATCACAAACAGCAGAATTATGTATAAGCCATATCAAGTAAGGCATTCAAATTTTTGTGTGCAGTTAAATTCAAATAGCCACATACATACTGTCTTGAATAGACCCTCTTCATAATCCTTTCAAGTTATAGTAATATACCTGTATATTGAACTTGCTTCTGAGTTACATTTGATTCTATTACTTTGAAAATATTTGTGAAGGGATCATTCTTTATTGGAAGAGGGTTGTTTTCTCTAGATTTCGGTCTTCATTCATAACAAGACAGATCCTGACACATAATAGAATCTCAGGAAACAAATGCCGTGTTCATGGCTAAATAGGTAAATGCCAAATACAGTCCCATAAGGATGCCAATTTAAGAAAAGTAGGAAACCCACTTTAGGTCACGTCAACTATATTGTGTCATGTTCAAGACTACATTTTTTAACAGCGTACGGCCCATGTCAGGACCTTTGGTGGCTTAGGTGGTTACGTGTTGGACAACTAACCACCAGGTCACCAGTTTGAACCCACCCGCCACTCCACAGGACAAAGATGAGACTTTCTACTCCCATAAACATGTACGGTCTTGGACTCGCACAGCAGCAGTTCTACTCTGTCCTGTCGGTTCCTAATAAGTCAGCATCAACTTCATGACAACAGAGTTTATGTTTAATGGCTCATGTTAAAAATTAAGCAACATACTTAAGAAGTTGCTATTTTCCAAATAGATTTTGGACAGTGTCAGGAATTCAAAGACAAATATAAATACGTTCCTTACTTTTCAAAATAAGGTTTTTATTGTAAAAGAGGTAAAAGTTTACAGAGCAGATCATTAGTTTTACCTTCATCCATTTGTACCCAGTTCATTTAAGCTCATCTATTGCAATTCTTTCAATGTAATGGCTCTTACCCTACTTCCTCCCCGAGTCCCCTATTTCCTTTTCTTCTTCTTTCTAACCCTCGGAACTTTGCTCTTGAGTAATTGCTTCCCTTTTGAGCTTAAGTTGCAAAATATTTTAGCAGAAGGGTGAGTTTAGTTCCACACCTGAAGATCCATAACCTTGGGCATCTAACTGGTTTCTATCTCAACACCTACACTGATATCTTTTCTTATTGTGAGTTCTGCTTCACCTATTTTATGTAGTATCTTCTAACAGGAACATTTTCAGAGCACATGGTAGTGATAACTGGGTAACATCTAGCTCTTTTCTTGTTTCAAGGACACAGAGACTGCTGTTGGTTCATCCATCAGTCCATTGGACAAATTGTCTCCATATGGCTTTTCATTTCTCTCCGCTAAAGGCGAGACCTTAGGTAGCTGCTCACTAATGTAGCATGTAGCGTCTTGTTTTTGTGAACTGTGGGATGCCAATTGAGCTTGGTTCCCCCTGAGACTGTCACCCTGAGTGTGAAGCACAGTGACTCATTCTCTGTCGATGTTTGTTCATGTCTAAACTGGTTTCATAATTTTCCCCCTCAATGCTTCACCACATTCATGGACATATATGCAGCAAAAGTGAATGTTTGTGCATAGATATTCTCTTTCAAATGTAGAAATATGTGTGAGCATACTTCCACTCTCCCCCCAAACCTGTTCAGCCTATATGTATGACTATCCAAACATGTATATTGTAGGGTTTACAACAGCATTTGAACCTGTTACTTTTAACTCGTACAAACACCCCAGTGTCTTCCCTGCCTCTGTCATTTCCTATTTATAGTTCCATAAACAGTATATTAGGATTCTAGTTTCTAAGCACCTTCTCCTGATTTTGTGATTTGCTGTTTGCCTAAATTTTGTTATTAATTTTGGAGTGAGGTGATGTTTTGTTGTTTTGACTTGCATCTATCAAATGATTAAATATCATGAGCATTTATTTGTATGTTTTTCTTGACCATCTGAATGTCTTCTTTGGGGAAGTGGTGAAGTATTTATGTGTTCTATTCATTTTTAAATTGTAATCACTGACTTTTTTCTTGATGAGATACTGAAGTGTCTTATGAATTTTGAAGATTAGTCTCATGACTGATATGTAATTGCCATTCCCCAGGGTACTTTGTTTCTTCTTTTGGTATAATCTTTAGATGGGCACAGGACTCTAATGTTTATGAAAAATTTAGGAATTCTTGGCCATCTCTTTGTCTTCTGTTGTTTATGTACTTTTCCTTATGTTTAATCATGCATTCACACCATCTCTAAGTGACTCCAAGTTTGAACCTATTCTTTCACTGATGATCTTTATAGTTCTATATTTTACATATAGGCCTTTGGTCCCTAATGAGCTAATTTCTGTTTATTGTCTGAGTTATCATTCTTGTTTCACTCTTCTGCAAATGGATACACAGTTTTGCCAGCACCATTTATTAGAGACCGCCTCTTCCCCATTTAATGTGCTTTGGTTAAAGATCAGCTACCTCTAGAACTTACTTCTGAGTTCTCAATTTTGTTCCAGATGTCTATGCATCTGCCAATACCCAGCTATTTTGACCACTGTGACTGTGTGATAGGTTTTGTGACTGTGTAGGAGGTTTGGAGGTTAAGAATTCAGAGTCTGTCTACTTTCTGCTTCAGTGTTGCTTACCTTATAGTGGCTCCCCATATAAAGTTGGTGTTTAGTCCCCCCCACCCTTGTATTTCTGAATAATATGTTGAAATCTAGATAGAGGTTTTATTATATCTTCAGATCGTGTTGGTTATTCTTGACATTTTCTCAATGTTATGTTTTCCTATTCTTGAACATGGTAGATTGTAACAGTTGTGGGGGGGGGGGAGCGGTTATCTTTATGCAGGCTGACTTTTGTCAAATGCCCTTCCATTCCATTTCGCTGTACATGAAATCACTGTGAGTCGCAACAGGCTTGGGCAGCGTGCTGTCATGGGTAAAACAAACAAAAAAGGACAATAAATTATGCACACATTTGTTGATGTATATGTGTTAGAAGTTTGAAGAATCGAAAAGTTGAAATTAAAACAAAGTAGGATGATATCGAGTCTGTTGTTGGGACAGTGGGAGGAAGTTGAGAGCAGTTAGTTGTGCTTTAAAATAACAGCAGTCAGAGGAGAGGAGATCTGAGCCAGAAATTGCAACTTCAGCTGGTGCCTTGAGGGAAGTATAATTCAGGCAGAAGGAAAAGCAAATGCCCTACAGTAGCACTGTGCCTGGGGTGTTGCAGGAAGAGCCCCATTTTAATTTTAAATCTGTCTGAGGGCAAAAAGCACAACTGTCCTAGTCAACAACTATTGACATGGAGGATCTGACATGGAGGACTGGGAAGTAAATGCCTCCTCTGCCATTCTGCTTCAGGCGAGAGTGGATAAATTATCTAAAAGAAACAAAGATGGAAAAAAGAGGGAGTTAAGGAGTTAGCCTTGAGCCAACCCCGCAGCTAAAATCAGTTGTGGGGCTGAGCCCCCATGGCGTAGTGGTTGTGCGCGGGACTGCAGCCCACTGAGATGGAGGTTCAATTCCAGCTCCACAGGAGCAAAGGTTGGGCCTCCTACTCCCACCACCTGAGGCCAGTGATGTCCCCCCCCCCCCAAAATCAGTTCTCATGCACTGCCATCCAGTGGTTTTTGTCTCACAGTGACCTATAGGAAAAGAGGAGACCGTTCCCGTGAGTTTCTGAGACTTTACCTCCTTGGGGGAGTGGAAAGCCTCCTCTTGCTAGTGGTTTCAAACTGCTGACCTCGTGATTAGCAGACCAGGGTGTAGCCACTGTGCCACCAGGATGCCCAGTCAGCTATGGAGATTGGTAGGCAGAGGGTTTCCATAGAGGAGGAGTCAATGCAGCAGAAACATTAAGGATAATAAAGGCTAGAGGAGCAAAGAGCCAGTCCCATGGGTGGAAATCCAGCCTAGAAGCCACGGACTTCTCCCAGTGGTAAGGAAGGGGCCTCCTGCTGATGTAAAGATTGCAGCCTTGGAGAGTTCTGCTCTGCTTTAGGACTCAAAACCAATTCACCGGCAACTTTCGATTCTTCAGTTCCACCCTTGACGTGTGTTAGTTTGCAACAGTCAATTAAAGATATTTTTAATAGTATTTTGAAATCCAGGTTTGATAAAAAGTGTTGACAGTTTGAAAGAATAAAATTAAATGTGCCACCCTTCAAATTGAAGGTGTGAGAAACTTCAGCGTCCCCTTTGCTCTCCCTGTCTTCTCTGATTTCCTAACAGGCATTTATTAACACCTTGCCGTACAGTCTCCCTATGTGTGAGTGGAGTGATACGAGGGTATTGCTCAGTTCACAAAACTTCTCTGACTGGAAATAAGGTCTTTTTAGGTCACCATCAAAGTTATTATTTTATTAATGCATCTTGCTTTTCTAGTCAATTGATTTTCCACTTAAGTAACGATCAACAGAAGCACGCAATTTTGCTGGTGTTTGACAATGTCTTCACTAGCTCCTCTTTGGATCTTTTCTTTAAATTTGTAAGAATTAAAACACAAGCAGTCAGTATTGACTCAGTAAATCTCTGTGGGAAAAATTTTAAGAGGCTCACAGGGTTAATAATATCAGTACAGTGCTTTTTAATGCCTGCACTCTTTGCTTTCCTTTTCAAAAGTCTTATGTTTTGTAGAGGACCTATCTGAAAGAAAAGTGGGAGATTAGACATTTAAAAAATAAGAAGCTGCTTAATCTAAGGAAAAGAAGGAGATTGTTATCCTCGGAAACAAATTTAAAAGTGTAACGTTATTGTTGGTGAACGGTATTAGAAACATTTTCAGGATTTGGAGTAAGGAACTTTCTGAATGGGTTCACATTCATGTTTAAGGTTAACCCTTTACTTCATAGCCTTTCCTCCCCTCTTCCTGTCAGATCTCATTATCCTGCCTCTATTAAAAGCTGTCATCAGGAAAGGGTCAAGTATTAGTCCTTTGTAACATCATATGAATATAAATAGAAGTGTTACTTTAACCAAGAGTATTTTCATTTGAGAATATTGAAGGGAGTGATGATTCCATGAAATCATTGCAAAATGGCTTACTCAAAGACCCAGGACCACTGCCATAGCTTCTTAGCAAGTCAGTCTTGTGAGCCCCCAAAATTGGTGGTCCTCAGACCAACACTAAGCGGATGGACAGTGCTGCTCAGGCTCCTTTCAGCCTCTTTATGAAAGCCTGTCAGCTTACTTTTGTTTTTGCTTTACTCAGTAGTTTCCTGAGTTGTCCTTTCACTCAGTAAAAGTAAATATACTTTCATTTTTGCTTTTCTCTATTTTTACATTAAAGGAAAACCGTGCTTGCAATTGAAATAGGATGAGATGCTTGTTACTTTTCATTAGCCATTTTTCTTTATGAGTTATGCAATTATTAACTAAATATGTTCCTAAAGGAGAATTTGAAATGTTTAGTTGCATGTTGCAATTATGTTCTCTTATCTTATACTCCCACCATCATTTCAAATGAAAAAAAGTTAAAATGTGATTTAGATTTTACGCTATGTGATAAAAATTATCCCCCTCCCATTTTTTCCCCTTACCTAATGGCATTGGCTAGAAATCTAGAATTTCCCTTTAAGAAAGCATTCTTAGTGGTTGTTTTTTTTTCTTTTTGTGCAAGGGTAAAATTCCAAAGTTGAGTTAGAGAGTGGTCTATTATATTTGGTACTATGAGACTTACAGAATGAGTAGTAGACATAAATATTTATTGAAGAATCAGTAACACTTTATTTAGAGGAAGTGAGTTGGTTGCTTTACTTTGACTGCATGAGCAGGAGTGGTTATTCAGAAATGAAAGATTTTTTTTGGGGGGGGGGGGGCATCACTGCCCTCAGGTAGTGGAAGTAGGAAGCCCAGCCTTTGCTCCATGGAGCTGGAATCAAACCTCCATCCCAGTGGGCCGCAGTCCCACGCACAACCACTACGCCACCAGGGCTCAGCCCCAGAAATAAAAGATTTTAAAAATGTGTCTGAAATGTTTTTGTAATTGAATTCATAACAGTTCTTTGTTTTTATAGGCACGGAAATATCCTTGGATTTCTAATTCATTATTTCAAAATAAATAAGAAACATACTTTATATACCAAGGGTTCAAGTAGAAAACATTTAGGAAATGATCATCACAATGTATGTACAAATATGTTTGATACAATTTAGGCATGAAATGTTACAGCAGGTGTAGGAGCCCCAATAAAATGATTTAAAAGAAAAATACTATACAGAATTGACTACGATAAAAAGATATTTTATCAGAGCAGCTCAAAGCTTTTTGGCAAAATAGACAATAAAATAAATCATACCATTTCTTCCCAGCAAAAATCCATAAAAAAACTGAGTAGAGGGTGTCAGCAAACCAAGGGGTACCTTGTGGCTAGGCTGGAACCCGAGATAGTTATCAGCAGGTGCGATCTATCTGATTTCTGAGGCCCTACTTGTAACAGAAGGAAACAGTGCTAGTTCTGCTCCAGCTCCAGCCATTTCTGCTTTGAGCCCATTGTTGCTGCCTGTGTCCATCCATTTTGTGGAGAGTCTTCCTCCCACAGGTAAATTCACCTGATTTACCAGTTAGACAGACCCTTCTGATCTGACCTGGAACCTCCCCACTCCATCTTTCAAGTATCGGCAGCAGAAAAACAAAAACAAAGAAACATCAGAGTGCCACAGAGACCTACCTCAAAGGCAAGAAAGAGTTCTAGTCCAGAGCAGGGGGAAATATTTCATTATCTTTTAACTTTACAGTCTCACACCTGCAATGGCTTTTGTTGCTCTGGAAACACCATTTCAACTCCTTACATTGAGATTTTTCTGAGAAATAGCATCCACTCAAGGCCACAATAGCCTCTTTGGAACAGTCTATTAGTTCCTACTAAAAGCCCGTAAGAACTCTCTGCATAGAAAATGCCATTTTGCAAAGGTGCTCTCACCCTCTGTCAATTGTAATTTAACTGAAGGAGCACATGATGAGCCTGTTGAACTGAGCCATCTTTTGTGGAGAACTGACTTCAAGCCAGCTGTTTTCCTCTAAATTCTAAAAGCTAAATTCTAAAATTCCTCTAAAAGCTAGTTATATAATTGTGAATCATCAAAGCATATTCTAGCCAAGCATGCACAGAAATCCAACCTCTGGACATATGTCTTATACAAATGAAGAGTCTGATTTTTGAAATGTTCTGAACAAGCAACTAAGAAGGATGGGTCCTTATAGCTGACTTAGCAAACAGTTGGGGATTCTAAAATTCTAGAGAAATGGACAGGTAGAAAAAATATATTAAAAAAATGTGTTGAGTAGGACCGAGGATTGGTTGGTCTCACAAATGAAACAATTTAAAGGATCGTGCTGTATCTAAGTCACTACACCGTGTTTGGGATTTCAGTGCCCAGAAAACGAGACGGTTTGCTGTGGGATTAATAAATATGCCTCCTTGGAGTAAAGCCGTACACAAGTGTAGCGTACCCAACCTTGTTACATCTGTGTTAGCCTGGTTATCTTCTGGGTAGGCCTCATAGTGGTTTCTGAAACACAACCCAAAGAAAGTTATAAACCAAAATGAACTAGCCAAGAGTATCGTCAAATTAGCCCTATCTAATAGATTCCTCCCATGTAGTGGTTGCATAGTGACTTATACTTATGATTTGGCCTAATTCCTTGGCCTTTTAAAATATAGTTTCCCTAAGAAAGTCTTGTAGCTGGAAACTGAAGAGACTGCTTGAAGGCCGTTTTCCAGCCCAATAGTAGATGGAACTATAAAGCAATCAAAGTGAAGAATGCGCTACTCAGAGCAAGCAATCTATAAAAACAACAGGACTGCATTTGCCCCAAACTGAAGACGAGAAGATAGGAAGGGACAGGAAGATGGGCAACCATGATGGATACAGAAAGTGCACTGCTGGGAATGCTGCCAATGCCATGGAGAAATTTGTGTGAACTATTGATTAGGGAAAACTGATTTACTATGTAAGCTTTCATGTAACACACAAAATAATTAAAAAATTAAGATAACATGTCTTCAGGATGTCCAGCTTTCTTTCACCATTATAAATCACAATAAAATAAAATAAAAATCTCTTGGTGAGTTATTGATGTGACCTCATTTACCCAAAGTCAAGAGTTTCCCAAAGGCATATTAGAGTAAGAGCTGACCATCTGCTTTGGACAAATGAGTCATTGAAAACTCTATGGAGTAGATTTCTACTTCAACAACATCGGGCCACTTCAGGTCTGTTTCGACTCTATGGAAATTGGTTGTTGCTTGTCATCTGTGTTACATGACTTGTGAGACAGGGGGCAGCACTTTTCTCTGGGTTGGGTCACATTGTGAAGTTGAGGTTCTATCCCTCACTGAATCGCTGCAGTGCATTGCGAGAATCTGTGCATTGCGAAATCCCCAGCTGGGACTTGCCTTCTCACTGCCACTGAGTCCATTTCAGCTCAGAGTGACTCTCTCGGACACAGTGGCTCAGCCTCCGTGGCTTTCCAAGACCGTCAATCTTTCCAGGACTCGAAAGCCTTCTCTTTCTCCTGCATGACTTAACTCGGGAGAGAGAAAAAAGAGTTACTAAATTGTTATTAAGACAAAAGTGTTTGATGATAGCTAAATTTTTTATGAGAATCAATAACTCGTGAGCAAAATATTAGTCTATAGATATAAAATGAATACAATAGACCATCCTTGCTCAGTATTATTGGAACCTCCAGTTAATTTGCTGATTCTAACTAACACCTGGGTTAAGAGTAGGAAAATGTTATAAAGAATGATTTCTAGAAAATGATTGATCCCACTGAGTTAATTACAGCCTCTTTGCTAGAACTTCAATCTTTACTGATAACAGGACTAATGACACTATCTGGGCATATAAGAATGCTAACTATAGATTAAATAATTTAGATTATTTAATTGGTTTTCTCCTAAATCCCTGGAGTTGAATTAGATGCTCTTTTAAAAGTCGCCTTTAAGGAGTCAATGTGAAAATCAACTCCATGACATATTTTGATAAATTAGTGTGCTGTGATTACAAAATTGACTATTTAAGTTTCATATGATGTTGTGGGAAAAATGTAAGTAGGAATGGTTTACAGAAGAGAAACCACGCCAAAGAGGATATTTTAAACTATTTGTTAATTTTAATTATTGTGATTGGAGCCAATTTTAGAATTATTAAATAAATAATGCAATTATAGATGATTACAAATAGAAAAATGTTCAACTCACTTTAACATATTTATGTCACTTAATAATTTTACAATTATTATGTAAATAGTGTCATATTTAGCAATGTTAATTCATAAGATGTCCAAATATATTTCTAATTTTTAAATATCAAATTTTAATTTCTTTCACTTAAAGTTTTAGATACATTTCCAAAACCTTGATGTTAGCTGGAAGTTGAAACAAAATAGAGCAGAGAAATCAAGACAAAAAAAGCAGTAATGCCCTTTGTCTACAAAACAAAATAAAATGTTTTAAGCATTGTAAAGTATTATGAATTTAAATGTAAAATCACCTAATTTCACCTTTTCCAAACTTTAAGCCTTTTTGCATCTGAAGACAGCTCTCAGAAATGTAAAACTCACACATTAGATCAACAGGGGCCAAAAAAAAAAACCCCACCAGTGAGCACTAGGTATTACTGCTCCTGAAATAATTAAATGCTTTGAACTTAACCTTGAAGTAACTGCTTTTTTGTCACTGTGATGCCTTCAAATTCATGTTCAGTTCAAGACAAGTGCCTGAATGAATTGCATATGATATTTATAGTAAGTTCCCCAAGTCTCATTTATACTCTACACTCCTATGTGCTATTTCTTTGAAGTTTTAAGGGACCAAATAAGATAAGCTTTTCTTACATCACTTCTAGATTTACTTTTTGTTTGTAACCAATCTATCTCTTTACAGCATAGTCAAGTTGATAGAAAAGTATTGTTCAGTCAATGGTTACTTCTTGAAAGTCCACTCTGTGCTGGGGACTGTTCAAGATCAGCAGGCATACACTTTAGTAGAGTTCTACACACTAAGCAAAAAATATCATTAATCCTTTTACAGGTCTAACTGTGAGATATGCTATATAAAAAAGGAGGAGGGTCATAGAAACAGCTTTACATAAGTAGAGGACTCAGGAGTTCCAGGAAGAAATCTGGGTGAAGCTAAGAAGAACACCTCAAGCAAAACAACAAGAACTTCCTAGACTTTTTAAAAATCATTTTATTGGGGGGCTTGTACATTGCATATCATAATACATACATATATAGACTGTGCCAAACACCTTTGCTTGCCTTCTGCTATCATCATTCTTCAAACGTCTGCCTTTTGACTTGAGCCCTTGATATCAGCTTTTCATCCTTTCCCCTCCCACCCCCCCTAAACCCTCAGTACTTTATAAATGATTAATATTTTGTGATGTCTTTCACTGCTTGATGTCCCCCCTTGCCCACTCCTCTGCTGCCCATCCTCCAGACAGTAGATATTCATTCTTCTTATTCTTTCTGATGGAGTGACTCAAGAGTTGAGAAACTTTATAGGCAAACCATGACTAGACTTGATATGAGTGTGTTTGTGTGATTATTTCTGTAAGATTTGGGGATACCTAGTCTACTATCCAAGTTCAGCAACTTTTGGCTGCCAGAGGCTCCTTCCACATGAACACTGAGTAGGCTACCAGTTGATCCAAATACTATCAAATTTTTTTTTAAGATTACTGTTAGTTTTTCATTGTGTTAGATGCTTGAAAGCCTCCAAGAGCTGACACATTTTTTGAGATAATGTCAAAACTCCTTAGTGAGGCACCAAAGACATCTGACAGTGATTGTGATCTCCAACCTACAGTTTAAGGATTATCACCAATTATTCTTAGACACAGATTATTTGCTTTGACCCAGCTAGTGCTTCACCCACTACACTTATCTCACTCCCAAAAAGTTCTCCCTATCCAATCTCTTATCATTAATCATCTCATTCCAGAGTGATTTTTTTTTCCCTTTCTGAATTCCAATTTTAAAAAGCATACAAACAATTTGACAACTCCATGATCCTGGCTGTCTCTCCCACACACTAACATGAGGCGACTGCCAGTGCCATCATTGCGCTCCATTTCCAAGTGTTCTGTATTGTTTTTATGATGGCTATAACTTCATTTTGCACTGGAGATCCATATACTGTCTAATATTCCAGTTCCGCTTTTTATGTGTTAAATTAATCTGTCTGGATTGACTTTCAATCCTGAGGTTCAGGTGCTGAGTTCATTTTCTGTGCACAATAAACATATGCCGTTGGATTGATGAAAGAGAACAGAGATTCAACCATAACTGCCAAGCAGCTGAACTTGCAGCATCAGCAGCAGGAACTTGCTGGCTCTCTGTGTTATTCTGCTATGGGTACAATTCCATAGCGGATTAATGGCTAGCAATCGTCAAGGAGTTAAAATACTCTCAGAATTTAGGAGCTATGCCTGAAACACAATGAAGTTTCTTCATCCGGTACCAACCTTGTAGAGTGAGTGTCCATTTTCATTTAGCTGGCCTTGTTTATTCAGCGGTAATCATTTCCTGAGACTGTGCAGAACATTGAATTGGAATGGATACAATTCTAACCTAGACTCTATATCCTAGTGTTAGTTATAAGCACCTCAAGATTAAATACTGCATGCAATTATATGTCAACCATGAAAAGAAGTACTTGGCCACCATTCAGGATCTCAAAATAAATCATCTCAGATTTAAGGTGCTGCTTGTTTTGTTTTCATTGTGATTAGATTTTGTAGGAAAGTGAATTATAGAGCTATTTGCTATGGATGGATACCTCTTCTATTAGCAACATAGGGGGAAATGGAAAGAAAATATCTTATCAGAAAATAACTTATTCATCTATGAGTAACTAATTAATTAAATCATGCTACATCCATGAAATAATATATGCATCCATAAAAGCAATATATATATTTTTCTATATCTTGAAATAGTGAGATCTCTAAAATATATTAAAGGAGCAAAGCATGGAGCATCTCACTGTGTAAGATAGACTACTATTTGTGTAAATACTAATACAAAAGAGTATCGATCGCTCTACATTTATAGTCAGGGAGTCCTGATAACAGAAGGGTGGAGGTTTGAATTCACCCAGAAACATCATGGAAGAAGAATCTCATCAGCTGTTCCTGTAAAGATAATAATCTAGAAAGGTCTACTTGGAAAGGTCACATGGAATTGTAAATAGCTCCATGTGAGTTGTAAATAGCTCCACCCCACCTAAAAACTACAAAATATATGTATGATATCATCATCCAAAAAGATGGGAAAGGCAAAATATTAACCAAGGGTCTTAAAATATACATACCATTTTATTCAGAATATCTCTGTAAGTGATCATGGAAATGCAGAAGAGTGATGACTGTCCTATTTATAGTACAGCATTGAATATTGTCTGGTGACTTCACACTAATAACATAAAATCGGAAAAGAGAATAGACAATAAACAGAACTTCAAGGAAGGTTAAAGAGATGCAACAAATAAATGCAAGTATAGACCCTACTTATATCCAAACTTGAACAAATCTACAGCAGAAGGGCATTTTTGAAACATCTTAGAGATTTGAATACCAACTGAGTTATGAGAGCATCATACTGAAGGATTTCAGACAAATACTGTGCTGTCTGCAGTAACTGACATGAGGGCCACCTCACCTCCGCTGGGGTCCCTATTGCTAACTTGTCAGGCATGCCTCTGTGCTCCATCCTCCTTGCCCTGTTCTGAAACCAACTGTTCCTCCCGGGCCACTCTAAATCCCACACAGTGATCACTCTGAACTCACAGGCGGTGCTCATGATCACAGTGCTTATTAAGGGAGTTAACAGGTGACCACAAGTGAATGACAGCAGCACCCCCTCCCCAGCCAAGATCTGAGTTCTCTCTGACTCTCAGTTTCTCAGCCTATATCCTGTGGTCTCTGACTTTGTGGATCTGGAAGCGCACCTCTCGGATCTGTCCCTCTGCGCCATTGTCTTGGAGCGGTGCCTCTTGCTCTGTCCCTCCGTGTAGATGGCAGTTTCTACAGCCACTTCAGAGTGGAGTCTGCACCTCCAGTGCTCCTGGACTTTCTCTCTTCCTTCTTGCTTCAGAGATGGTACATCCTTACAGCCAATGGGGTGCTCACTAAAACCGACTCATGCCCGCGATTCCTGTTACACTTTCCCTATTCGCATATTTCCACTCAATCAGTATAGAGACATGGAGAAAAGAGCCCTATTAAGAAATTTCACTCCACCACAATGTTTGAGGTTAAAAGAAAAAAACAGTGCAAAAAAAAAAGAAAAGAAAACAGTGCAAAAAATAAAACAAGAAGTAAGTATTGGGCTAGATAAACAAAAATGTTCCAACTCTTATTGGCACTGCGACCAATATATCATCATGTAGTTCATCCTGTTCTTTATGCAGTCCTTTCCTTATACCAGATATTTACATGTATGCCTTATTTTTGCATGCATTGAAAGGAAAAGGAATAAAAAAATTATAATTTCATGAAAGAATGGCTTTACTAATTTAAGGATGCACAGCATCAGTTTCACCTTCATTGCTTCTATCAACTCATGCAACTTGTTCTTCCTGATGCTACACAGTTTATTTTAAAATGTGAGGAGTTTTCAAACATGATAAGGAAAAGAGAAATGGCAACCATGAACCCAGGAATGAAGTGGAATGAGTGATGATACATATCGGGGAATCACAAATCGGTGAGATAATACACAAAATGTATACACAATTTTTATTGTAAAGCTGTTGATCTGCTTTGTACACTTTCACCCAATTCACAATAAAATGTTTTTGAAGTGTAAGAATTTTAGTAGGTGACTTTGAGACAGCACACTAGCCACACTTAAAGAAAAGGTATCAGCTCTCCTATTTTGTAAAAGTAACTAAAATAAACAATGTAGGTCTTGAATGAACAAAAATAGTGCAATTTTCTAAAATGATACTCAGTTTTGAGCACTAGCTGGCAATGTGTTAGATATAATACTTCTCAGGGACAGGGATATCTTTTTTCACCTCTTCCTGTATTCCAAATTCCCTTTATTGTTTCCTCTTAGAAGAATTTCATTACCTGGCGTTTTCTACTCCAGTAAACAGGTCATCTCAGGAACCCTCAGTGGGTCGTTAGAGTTCAGCATCTACTTGATGGCAGTAAGTTCGTTTGGTTTGACGTGGCAAAGGAGAAATGAAATTTACAGACCTCTGCCCTATCATCACCATACTAAGCATATGCGAGTCCCTATGGAGCATATGCATAGTACTTTAATAACCAGAATACATGCTATCTGTGACTTTATGCACCAGAGAGACTTTGTGGTTGTTAGTTGCTTCTCATTTACTTACAATTTACAGTAACACTACACACAACAGAATAAAATGTTGCCCAGCCCTATCCCAGTGCCATTGTTTCATCTCACTGCAGTACCTATTATGTCAATTCATTTCATACAGCTTCTTCTTCCTTTTTGCCAATTATCTTCTTTGCCATCAGTGTGTCCTTCTTTCCTAAGCCTGATATACTTCTTGGGGCGGGGGACGGACTCCTCCTGATTAGAAAAAAAAAATAACACAAAATAAATGAAGCAAGTTCTCACTGTCCTTACTTCAAAGGAATAGTCTGTCTATGCTTTTCTAAAATAGTTATTTTCATTCTTCGGACTGCATTGTATATTCAATATGTGTTGGTAGCACTGTAATGTAAACATATTGATTCTTCTCCAGCCTTCCTTATCCACCTTCCACATGCATATGAGGTGATTGAAAATACCATGGTTTGAGTAAGTCACACCTGAGTTCTGAAATATCATAGAGGGAAAAAATGATGTCGAGGATTTCATTTTGCCTAGACTCACAATCAACACTCCTGGAAGCAAAGTCAAGAAACCCAAGGACATAAATCCTTGGGCAGATTGGCGTGAGACCTTTTCAAGTTTTAAAGAGCAAAGATGTTACTTTGAGGACTCCAAAACAGCAACAGAAAACAACAAACTCGCTGACAGTGAGTCAATACTGATTCATTGTGACCTTGTAGGTCAGAGTAGAACTGTCCCTGTAGGTTTCCGAGATGAACCCTTGAGGGGAGTAGGAAGCCTCACCTTTCTCCAGAGGAGAAGCTGGTGGTTTTGAACTGCTAACTGATGTGTACCCACTATACCACGAAAGCTCCTTACTTTGAAGGCTAGGGTATGCCTAATTGCACTCATTGTATTTGCAGCCATCCCATATATATGTGAAAGCTGGAAAATGAGTAAGGAATATTGAAGGGGAATTGAGGTTTTAGGATTGTGGTGTTGACGAGTATACTATGGACTGCCAGAACAATCAAGTCTGTCTTTGAGGAAGTGTCAGAATGCCCCTTAGAAATAATTTGGATTTGTTAGCCGAGGAGCTCAGTCTCTGCAAAGAAACATTTTACTTGGTAAAATAAGAAGAGGGTCAGTGAAAAAGAGGAAAACTTTTGAAAGGTAGTTGACATAGTAGCTGCAGCAGTGGGCTCAAACATACAATTGTGAGTCTGGTCCATGACAAGGCAGTGTTCTATTCGGCTGTCCTTAGGTTGATATACATTGAACCTGACTCAATGACACCTAGCAACAATAACAACAGATGTGGATAGAAAATAAATTAAAATCTTCACATTACTGACCTTTCGCCCATAAAAGAGCAAAAACAAAAATTCACTGTCACGAAGTCAATGCTGATTTAAAGCAACCCAACAACATAAGAATAATAATCGTACATGCATCATTAGATTGTCATGGGGACAAAACTATAAAACAAGTAGCTTAGCCTATAGTATCACCTTACGAAATATAAACTGCTATAATCAGTGAGGGTTGCACTGCTGGCTAAGTATTGGATTCCTAGCCACAAAGTCAGCAGTTCAAATTCAACAACTGCTCCACGGAAGAACATTGAGTCTATCAGCTCTCATGAAGAATGACAGCCTCAGACACCCTATATAGGTCATTATGCATTGGAATCAACCTCATAGCAATGGTTTAGAGTCATCTTGCTGTCAACAGTCTTACGATTTATGCAAATTCCTGTTGATATAGTGGTTATAGTTTGGGCTCTGATGTCTGCATAGTGGGCAATTCAAACCACCAGCAGCTACACTGGGGAAAGGTTGGACTTTGTAGTTCCATAAACAGCTTCGGTCTCAGAAACCCACAGGGAATCGCTAGGAGTGAGCGTACTTAGAAGCATGCCAGATATGCATAGACGTGCACAAACGTTTAGTTTAAGACATAGGAGCGTGGCTGTATTTGCAATCCAGAAGCTAATTTGATTAACTGTCATGTAATTATGAACATGTCCTTTTTCACAAGTGAGGAACATGAATGATATTAATTTTAACCACCCAAATAGTAGTGAAGAACAAAAATCATTAGGTCATCCATTTTCACCAGCCGTGAAGTAGCCTTGGTGGGCACAGTGACTAGGAGATCAGCTGTCAAAGGCAAGGCCGGAAGTTGGGCTGCTCTCCTCAGAAGCCCCATGCGTCCATTCCACTCAACCTTATAGGATCTCCCAAGGAAGAGAAATCCATCTCATGAAACAAGTCTTGAAAATTGCAGAGAAACATAATAATACCTTTTCCTTCTGCTTATCTGCATAGGTAGAACCTAGCTTTCCACTAGGAATTTCCAGAATTGACGCACATGTCTACCTCATAGGTTATTGCATTCACTGAGCTGAAGGCTAATCTAGCATCCTTCAGCAAACACTTGATGTGAACAAGGTATTCACTTCAGATCACCCTTATCTCTTGGTTGGAATTTACAAAATATTCCAGAACAATGTAGCCCCAAATAGTGTTATTTAACCAAGTCCTACTGATCAGGCATAAAATGATAAACCGTAAAATTATACTGTGTCATAAATTGAAATGCTGAAAAGTGCCTTTGCAAATAGATTAACACCCCAAGGATGATGTGCCTGTATTTATTGTTTTGCCTTTACACGAGTATAAAATTGCCTCCATTAATGTTTATTAGTATTGAATATATTGGCTTTGATCTTACATAAACTACCTTCAATAACTTTATTTTCCTAAGGAAATTAAACCCATCATAAAGCAAAGCAGTTTTTCCAATTTCTTTAGAAAGCTCATTTTAAAATGCATGATGTCATTGTTTAAGTTTTGAACCATTGTCAGGACAAAGTTAACTAGTGAATCTCTTCAAACTTATAGACTAAAGATGGCTTCAAATTATATGGTTAAATAGTCTTCTAGCCAAACAAATCGCTTTTAGAAACTAAACTTATTGAGACATAAGACAGACTGATATAAATTTTCCAAGTCAGCCAATGTATTCAAAGTATGCTAGCAATGTGTTTTCTGAAACTAATCAAAGTGGATTTTATCTTCTCTTGATAATTTTTGAAATTTATATTTTCCAATTTTTATTTATATTCTGTTTACTGCCTTTTAGGCTTAGCAATGTGTTGTACTTCACTAGAAGATAGTATACCATATGCTACATTATCAACAGAATTCCATTGCTCACTGCCTATGGAAGTTTCTAACCTGCCTTCTATCAGACTCCTCTGGCTTTGGGGCGAAGTTCAGGAACTTCCCTAATAATTGCTCTGCTGATTTTCTTGCTTTTTTAAAATTTATCCATCTTAATTCTACCTCAGAGATTTAATATATAGATCTATCCAACCCCACTCTAGCTTTTAATTTTTCACTTAGAAATTATTAGTGTATCTCATTGCTGTCAAAACTGATTTGAAATTTTACAATGATATACAATGCCAGGTATGGTATGTAAGGTATTTACCATACTAATCCTCAGTATTTAATTTTGAATTAAGATTCAAGCCAATGATTACTAACTGAGTGGAAAGCTTTTGCTAAGCTACCTAATCTCTCTCTACCTCCATTTTCTCATTTGACAAAAGGTGGGCGTAATTGTGGTATTATTTTGAAGAGAGTATTGTTGAGAAGTATGAACGCTAGTAGCCTAGTGGCTGTATCTTGGACTGATAAGTGCAAGGTCAGCATATCGAACCCACCAAGTGCTCTTTGGGAAAATGACAAGGATTTCTACTCCCATACAGATTTACCAGGATTGATGAACCTATAGGGACAGCGAGTAGAATAAGGGTTTTGGCGGGGCGATAAAAGCGAGATGATGTCAAGAGTCCCAAAGGAAATGAACGTTTGGAAAGTGATTTTTGGTAGCAATGTACAAATAGTGCATGCTGTGATTGCACTGTGGAATGAAATGTTATATTAACCTCCAATTAATAACAATTTTTTAAAATGTAAGTATGGAACCCTAAAACAAATAAAGGAGAGTTAGAATCTCAGAAACTCACAAGGGCAGTCCTGTCTGATAGGGTTGTTTTGAGTCTGAATTGACTCAATAGCAGTGACTTTGTTTGGCCTCATTGTTGACAATGTCAACACTGTTTGGTTCCAATGGATTAACATATGTAAAGTGCTTTGAACAATGGCTGACACAGACTAAAAACTATATTAGATCAACAATGTTATTGAGAAAATCAACAAGGGTTGGTTCCTATGGGTTAATATATTTAAATTCCTTTGAGCAATGGCTCACACAGATGAGAAACTATATAATCCAAGTTCTTTTTGGTGATGGTGGTGGTGGTGGTGGTGATCATGTTATTATTCTTTCTAGAACCCTCCAAGCAAAAATGTAAACCTATATTCTGTAGCCATCATGATTTATTTATAGTTCTTCAAGCATACCCTAGTCTTCTGTGTTTGCTACATTTAAGATGCGCTAATTTCCACAACTTCAACGTGTCCTTCAAGATTATCTTTATTTTTCAATCCCATAACCATGCTGCATGTTCATTATTTTTGCCATCGATAACATATAAGTGTTCCTTTATAAAGCTAATTCAGCTCTATCTATATTACACAAACATAAATATTACACACGGGAATTGTTTTTCCTTCAGTCTCTACATCTGTATCAGCCAGAATACAGACCGGCTTATGTTACATGCTTGATAAATATTTGGATCATTATTTGATCCAAATGAGATGAGATGTAGCAGACATTCCCTCCTCAGTTGGGTCTCATTCTCTAGGTTAAAACATAAACAGAATTACCACATTCGACTTTGACAGGTTGTTTTATGGGGGGTTTTGCTTCTATTCTCTACAGCTAGAGAAAAAAAGCTCAGTAATTGAAAGTAACTTTTTCTTTATTTTAAACAAGTTGATAACTTTAGCTCTAAATCATCTGTAGTGAAACCTGTGTTGATAATGGAGAGACTATCATTCCATATGTCTGCAACTAGTTAAAAATAACACGGTATATTGTTCAGAAATCATTCACCATCTCCAACCAGTTCCTATGACAGCCCAAATCAAACCCATTGCAGTCCAGTCAGTCCCAACTTATAACTACCTGATAAGGCAGACTAGAAGTGCCTCATAGGGTTTCCTAGGTGGTACATATCTTCAGGAGCAGAACTGCCATATTTTTCTACTGTGGTGTGGTTAGTGAATTTGAATGGCTTTCTCGCGAGTAGCTGAACCATTTAACCGCTCCACAACAGGCTCCCATCAATTAGTGACAGCCCCAAACTCACCCACTGTCATCTCCGCTATGCTGACTTGTATTGACCCTACCAAGACCATAAATATTTCCAAGGTATCCAAGACCATAAATATTTTTTTGGAAGCACACAGGGTTTCCAGACCATAAATATTTTTGGAAGCACACAAGCCTCATTTATTCAGCATTGTGGCTAGTGGGTTTGAAACATCACCCTCATGGTTCGTGGCCCAGTGCTTTACCCACTATGCTACTACAGGTCCTTACCAGTTAATAGACAACCATGTTATTGAGAATCCTTGATTCTTGAATTGTATATGCATCTCTTGTGTTCTCTTTTTAAAGAAAGTCTCTTATTTTGTCATTGATTTCGATGAGAGTGAGAAGAGCACTGTCCAGAAACAACCCATGAATTGCATTATCTAACTTAATTAAAGCAAACTGGAAGTTTCTTTACATATTCAGCAGTCAGCAGACAACTGAAAATGGAACGCTAAAGTGTCTCTTTAGTGGACATAAGCTTCTGTCATTTACCATCATTGTCCTATCTCACATTTCTTGACAGGGATTATGAATAATTCCACAGGCACAATATTGCTGATGTAAGTAAGCAAAACAGGTATTTCCAAATGGTAATATACTGCTTAGTCCCAAACACTGAGAAAGAAAATTTTTCATCTCTAATTTCAAGAGCCATACCTCTGATGAGGGGGTACTCAGTTCTACCTGTCCCCTAGAATCTAACTTAGATTCATTTGCTCAGAATGTGAACTCTCTCTTGGCTGGAATTTCAATGAGTGGACCTTTGGTCATCAATGGCTTCATAGAAAAGCTTGGTGGTGAGGTTCAGCCCACATGCCAGCCTGTCAGAAGAGACAAGGAGTGGCCACTATTTCACTTCGAGTCCATTAGAGCAAGTGAGCACATCTATGGAATCCTATGCACTAGAGATTGGAAAGATACCCAACTCTCTGCCCATCACGGGGATTTGCTCTGGGACGTTATCTGAATGTAGCAGTCACTGTTTTTTCAAAAATCAAATACCATAGGAACGATGTCCAAATTGGTATTGATATATAAAAAAACTAGTAAGATGAATTCATACCAAATCATTGTTTCTGTCACCTTGAGAGGGTAAACATTGAGTACTCAGTATTTATTTGTTTTACCTCACTGACATCTTGCCTTAAAATCCAAAGTTCCTATCTGTTTCTTCTATCGGGCCTCCTCCTCCTCAGTCAGAGTCCCCTTCACCACATTGGGCTCCAATGGAAGAAAAGTACAGCTACATTTGGGGAATCCAAAAAGAACTGCAAGTTTTAAAAAATAAATAATTTTACTGGGGGCCTGTACAACACTTACCCCATACATGCATACATATATGTGTCAAGCACCTTTGTACACCTGCTGCCATCTTCATTCTCAGAGCATTTGCTTTCTACTTGCGTCCTTAATGTCAGGTCTTCATCTTTTACTCTCCCTCCCCCCTTCCTAATGAACCCTTGATAATTTATAAATTTATTACCATTTTTTTCATATCTTACACTGGCCAACTTCTCCCTTTGCCCACTCCTCTGCTGTCCATCCTCCGGATAGGAAGTTATATGTAGATCCTTATAATCAGCTCCCCCTTTCTGCCCCACCCTTTCTCCACCCTCCTGGTATTGCCACTCTCACTACTGATCCTGAGGGTTTTATCTATCCTGGAATCCCTATATCTCCAGTTCCCATCTGTACCAGTGTATCTCTTCCAGTCTAGCTGGATTTGTAAGGTAGAATTGGGATCATGATAGTGGAGTGCAGGAAGATTTTAAGAATTAGAGGAAAGTTGTATGTTTCTTCACTCACCCTGCCTGGCTGGTTTCCTCTCCATGACCCTTCTGTAAGGGAATTTCCCATTGTCCACAAATGGACTTTGGGTTCCCACTCTGCACTCTCCCTCATTCTCAATGATCTAAGTCTTGTTACTTGATGCTTGATACCTGCTCACTTTGACCCTTCATGATCACACAGTCTGGTGTGCTTCTTCCACGTGGGCTTTGCTGCCTTTGTGCTAGATGGCCACTTGTTTACCTTCCAGCCTTTAAGACCCCAGACACTTTATTTTTTGGTAGCCAGGCACCATCAGCTTTCTTCTCCACAATTGCTTATGCACCCATTTGTCTTGTCTTCAGCACTCCTATCTGGAGGGTGGGAATACAATAATATGATTTTTGTTCTTTGATGCCTGATACTGATTCCTTCCACATCTCATGGTCACACAAATTGGTGTGCTTCTTTCATAGTGGGCTTTGTTGCTCCTGAGCTAGATGGCTGCTTGTTTACCTTCAAGCTATATCCATTGATAGCCAGGCACCATCAACTTTTTTCACCACTCTTGCTCATGCTTCCACCCATCCTCAGTGGTCATCTTGGGAGGGTAAGCACACAGTGGTATTTTTTTTCCTGTGTGATGCCTGAGACCTGATCCTTTTGACATCTCGTGACCACACTGGCTAGTGTGCTTCTTCCGTGTGGGCTTGTTTACTTCTCATCTAGATGGCCATTTATTTCTCTTCAAGCTTTTAAAACTCCAGATGCTATATCTTTTAAGAGCTGGGAGTCATCCTCTTTCTTCACCACATATACTTATGCACCCATTTGTCTTCAGTGATCATGTCAGGAAGGTAAGCATCATAGAATGCCAGTTTAATGGAACAAAGTGTTCTTACTTGAGTGGAGGCCCAAGGTCCTTCTGCTACCTTAGTACGATACCTGTAGCAATGTGTACATAGATCTATTTCCTCCTCATCATCAATAATTATATTTACATATGTACATGCCTGTATTTGGAACATGATACATGCCTTTCACCTCTTAGTTCTTTCCTCTATCTACTTTACTTTCCTCTTGCCCCACTAAAATCCTCATCCTTCATTTGCGTTTAAGCACTTCCTCTCTATTACATTATCCTTAACAGCTGCAATTTTAAAGTCTTCTCTTGTAGTCCCTCACTGTCTGGGCTGCAAATGGGTTTTACTTCGGTGGGAAGGGGGGTTGTACTTGCTTTTTAACTGTTCTGCAACTAAAGCTGTAAAATTATGACCTAGGAAAAATATTACATTCCTTAAGTCAGACCTGGGGATGAGCCATAAAGCCTTCCAGGTATATGCTGGGGTGAATAATACTTATCGTTTGGAGTTCTCTATTGGTTAGCATAAAATTGTTCCCCCACATCAGAGATACCACTGCCAAGGTGTTTACTGTGTGTGACATAACTTCTGGTACCTAAAATCAACCACACCAAGTCCAGCTTTTTTCTCCAACCACCTGCTGGGCTCCCTTGGGGAAAGTCAATCCAGCATGACATGTCTTGTGCAAACTTTTCTAAGGATCTTATTTTGCATTCAATATTTATCAGAATAGTGTTTTTACCATGTAATGTAAAAAGAGTTGCATAAAAATAACACAACTAACTCTTTTACTAACTAAAACTTCAAATAAACTATGAACTGTGACAGATAGATAGATAGATAGATGATAGATAGATAGATAGATAGATAGATAGATAGATGATAGATAGATAGAATCCAAAGTTTCTTTTTCTTCCCTAATTCAGTTATCCTTTGAAACTGATTTTACTGTTTTCTCCTTTAGGTATTTAAACTGCTTCTGAAAATATATAGTAACTTTCAATATCTTTCATTAATATAAATCTTTGGAAAGAATAATATGAGTAGCATCAATGTACATTAAGCTTAAGAAAATGATTGTTTTTCATTTGTTGGCTTTTGAATAAGTAAATAAACAACAGCTACATTACTTAGAATATGTTGCTAGTAACATGAAATCCACAGATTTGTTTCCTGTGTAAGGTAAATGTCTTGTATGAAAGAAAACTGTTCTAAAGACCTATCTATTTGGATTCCCCAAGAAATCTAATGAGCCAGGATATGAGGAATATAAGGTTCAGGGAAAACTACCCTTTTTTTTCTTGAGGAAAAACATACAAATACAAAAATTATAACAAACTTAGAACAGATCACTTTACAACTAAGCAGTATCATCATCATTTTATGAGATTACATACCCAGAAAATGTATGGTCATCAATTTAATTGGGCCTCACAGTGACCCTCAGTTGTGTTCCTGATACAGGAGCAGAGTCTTGCTCCCCACCTTTCTCCCAAAGAATTGCTGGTATGTTGGAACCTGTGACTTTGTGGTTAGCAGCACACACCTAACCCATGGCTTCACCAGGGACCCACTATTTAAAGGTGCATTTGAGTGAGTCAGTTGTGGACTCAGTTCAGTGCTCTCTTAGCTCCATACACATGGAAATCACATAGAAACCCAAAGGGGAACCCAGTATTGAACAGAGAAGAATGCAAGAAATAATTGAGAAATAGCCTCCTGTCAAGTTTAGAAATCCCAATTTGAAATTTATTTATATTTCAATTATATATGTATTTTAAAATGTGCAATTGAGTTAAATGTAGGCTTACTGTTTGTTTCTGATATATCTTGCTCTAAGTTATCAGCTTGAACATTATGAGCATACTGCATTTATTTTTACATATATTAGCCAGATGTTAGGTTATTAAATGTAGAATTAGATGCTCAGTCTCATTTTAGGACTACTGAATATATTATTTTTCCATTATTTAATTTTGTTTTAATTTTTAAATATATAGTTTATTTAACACAAATGCATAATTGTAGTGAATTTGAAAAAAGATGATGTAAGGGGAAAAATATATAAGCCATGCTGATTCCTAGTTATAAACATAATTATCCTCATTTATTTCTTTTTGTTTATTTTTTCTATTATAAGCTATACCATTATAAGAAAAATGGGTTCAAATGTGCATGCAAATTTGTAATATACTACCCTCTCTTATTCTATTATTATTTTCCTAGTAGTTCTTTGAAAAATACTACTCAAGGGCATGCATAAGATCCCATTTTAGGACTATATTAAGTTTGCTCAAGTATTATCCAAATCTTAAAATTTGTGGCTATTGCTAGAAATAATCCTTCATGAACATCTTTGTCAGAAACAGTGGATGTTTAGAATTGCTGCTTTAGATCGTTTCAGGGTTGAGGTTGTAAGATCAAAAGTTGTGAACATATTGAAGGCTTTTACTACAAGTATTTTTTCTTTCCCCTCAAATTGCCCCAATTACTATTAATACGGCCATTATGCCACAAAAAATGACAGATTGTAACAACAATTGTAACATGGTTTTTAAAAAGAGATGATCATCTACTTTTTTTATGGAACTAACGTTGGGATCCTAGTTAAGTGTAGAGCCCTTCATTTGTATTTATTTGAGATTAGAGACAGGCCAGTCAAGGTGCAGTGAGGTAGCAATGAAGCATACAACTTTCCTCTAGTGCCTGAAGGCTTTCTCCCCCCAACTGTCATGGTTCCAACTCTACCTTACAAGTCCAGCTGGACTGGAGAAGGTACACTGATAGAGAGGGGAACTGGAGATATGGGGAGCCCAGGACAGATGAGCCTCCTCAGGGTCCACGGTGAGATTGGAGTTACAGGATGGGTGGAGGGGAGGTGGGGTAGAGAGACAGGGCCAACTACAAGAAACTACACATAACCTCCTCTCTGGAGGACAGACATGGAAGAAAGTGGGTGGGGGGAGATGTCAGGCAGTGTAAGATATGACAGAACAATAATAATTTATAAAGTATTGAGGGTTAGTGAAGGGAGAGCAGGGACAGGGGAAAGGATGGGAAGCTGATATCAAGGGCTCAAATGGAAAACTGGATATTTGGAGAATGATGATGGCAGCAGACATTGGAAGGTGCTTGGCACAGTATATATATTTATGCATTGTGAAAATCGATGTATGAGCCCCCAATAAAATGATTTTAATGAATTTTTTTTGAAAAAGGAAAGAAAATGTTAGTACAATTGGACATCCCCTCACAGAGGGTTCACAGGGAAGAGATGAGTCAGTCAGGGTGCAGTAAGACACTGATGAAACTCACAACTTTCCTCTAGTTCTTTGGTGCTTCCTTCACTCCACTGCATGACCACGATCATGACTTCAAATCTACCTTACAAGTCAGATGAGACCGGAGCATGCACACTGCTACAGATAAGAGCCCACGACACAGGGAGTCTGAGATAGATCTACTCCTCAGGGCCAACAAGGAAGTAGAGCTACCGGGAGGTTTAGGGGAAGGGAGGCGAGAAAAGGAATGGATCACAAGAATCAGCCTAGAACCCCCTTCCAGCGGACTGAACAAAGAAAAGTGGGGGAGGGGTGATGGAAGATGATGGAAGATATGAAAATAATAATCTATAACCTATCAAGGGTTCCTGAGGGAGGACAGGCAGGGGAAGGAAGGGGGAACTGGGGAGCTGATGTCAGGGGGTCAAGTGGGAGGAGACTGCTTTGGAAATGATGATGTCAGCATATGTGCAAATGTGCTGGACACACTGAATGAATGTATGGATTGTGATAAGAGATGACAGAGCCCCCAAGAAAAGTATTTTTTATAAATTTATTTTCAGTAGGCAAACTAAATGTATAAATTATTCTCCATAGTTATTCATGTATTCCTTCAATGCCTTCTCATTGTTTCTTTTTTAAATTTTTTTGTTTTTTTCTCTTGTTTCTTTCATTGTTTTTTCTTTATTAAATACTTTTATTGTGGACTCATATCTCTTCTCACAATCCATACATTCATCCATTGTGTCACACACATTTATACATATGTTGCCATCATCATTTTCAAAGAATTCTCTTTCTCCTTGAGCCATTGGTATCAGCTCCTCATTTTTACTCCTCCCTTCCTGGTCCTCCCTCCCTCATGAGCACTTGATAAGTTACAGATTATTATTGTCATATCTTACATCATCCTCCATCACCATTCACCCACTTTCATGTTGTTTGTCTCGGGGTTGTATGTTGATCCTTTTGGTTGATTCCCCCTTTCTCCCTCCCCTTTTCCCTTATCCCCCCTTCCCCTTATCTCTATTCTCATTGTGGCCCTGAGGAGCTATCTATCCTGGATCCCCTGTGTTTGGGGATCTTATCTGTAGCAGTGTGCATGTTCTGTTCTAATCTGATTTGTAAGGTGGAATTGAGTTCATGATAGTGGGGGTGAGGGGAGTTCTGTGTCTCATTGATGTTCTACTCCTCCTTTTTCCTTATGACCCTTCTGTGAAGGGATGTCCAATTGTCTACAGTTGGGCTGTGGGTCTCCATACCTCATCCCACTCCCACCCCTGCCTCTCCATTCATCTTGGTATGATTTTGTTCTGGGTCTTAGATACCTGATAACTTATCCTATTGACACCTCAAGATCACACAGGCTGGTGTGCTTCTTCTATCATTGCTTTTCTTTTTTCTTGGTAAATATTAGCTACCCTATTTAGTCAAATGTTGCACTTGTGTTA
The DNA here is from genome assembly GCA_004026705.1 of Nesogale talazaci. NCBI lineage: Eukaryota > Metazoa > Chordata > Mammalia > Afrosoricida > Tenrecidae > Nesogale > Nesogale talazaci. The sequence continues at coordinate 41,853 of PVJH01003641.1, read as the reverse complement.
AAAATACCTAATTAGAAGTATACTGGCAAAATTTCTGTATTTTTATTTTCTATAAGAACACCCATAGATATTCATGAAAGTTTCAGTTTCCGTAGCAAACCAATTTTTTTTCCCCTCTGGTTAATTACACCTCTCATTAAGAATCTTTACAGTTTTCTTCCAAATAAAGCCTAAAGAGCATTTTAGAATATAAACTACAAAACATCACAGCAGATGAGCAGATTTGATTTTTACTTGACCTTTCCAAATTTAAAGCTGAATGTACTTCTTTTAAATTGCTATCGTTGTGAAACTTTAAGTGGTTTCTAGAATTTTTTCTGATTAAAGAATGAGTTTCACTTACTAAAGCTGCATTCATTGAAATCCTTCATCTGTGTCTATACTGCATTCCTACAAAGACATTAAGTATTTTCAAGCAGAAAGATTCCTACATTATTTTAAAGAAATCTTCAGCTTAGTGCATTGGTAAACTAGGAGATGTTTATCTTCATGTTTTGGGCCCTTGCTCCCTTTTGATGACTTATATGTCTTGAAAAGCCAGGAGCACTCATATTCCAAATTTTTCCATAAGTGTGACTTATGGAATCACACTCCCTAGTAGGTATGTTTTGAACCAGACCTTTAAATAATACTTACTGTTTAAAAATTTAGTAAAGAAAAGACATCCAAATTACAAATTGGTGCAGGATTGAAAAGTGATTCTTGCACTCATTCTTGATCCCCAGGAGCCTAGATTGTTTTCTTAAGAACAACCACACCTAGCAGTTTCTTGTGTGTCTAATGAAAGGTATTCATGTTCATTTGTAAGCATTTGTGTGCATGACTTTTATGTTTTATACAACTTAGAGTAGTATAGACACATTGTTCTGTACTTTTATATTAAAACCTAACAATACTATGAAGATATTTCACATGTTAAATTGTCTTATTCCATTTGATAGTTGGAGAGTTCATTAGAGGCATGTACCATCTTTTAATGTGATGGTCGCTATTTGTGGGCATGCAGGGTGTTTTAAAACTTTACTCCTATAATTAGTACTTCAGTGACTCCTTTTGTATATTTGTTCAATTTTCTGAATCACAGGAAATGAACATTTTTCAGATTGTTCTACTGCATAGCTCAATTACCCCTTTGGAGAGTGTACCAATGAAGCACCGATGTGCAAGGGCATATCTCACCCACACAGCATACTTGAAAAGTTTGTAGCTTGCAATTGAGAAGGGAAAATACATCTTATATTTCAGCGATGAATTACTCTTTTATCAGCAGTTATACATATTTTTACATCTCACATTTTTATATCTCACATCTAATTTCAAGCTGACCTTGTGTATGAACCCCAAAGAAGAAAATGTGATCAGAATGAAGAGCAGAGGTAACAGCTGTTCAGTGAATTCCATATGCATGAAAACAATGTCCCAACATGCTCCTCTCCAAGGGAATCATTCCTTTGCCAATAGCTATCTACAGCTATGTGCATGCTAAAGTTGGACAGTGAATAAAAATGAGTGAAGAAGAATTGATGCATTTGAATGTTGTTATTGTTGAAGAATATTGGAAGTACCACATGTCCATGGGACTGCTTGAAGAATGAAAAAGAAATCTTATTTTTGAAGAAGTACATGGGATGTTTCTTAGAAGAGAGGATGACAGTACTGTTTCACATACTTTGGACATCTTTTCAGGAAGGACCAGTTCCTAGTAAAGGACATTGTGCTTAGTTAAGTTGAGGATCAGTTATAAAGAGGGAGACGTTCAGTGAGGTGAATTACCACAGTGGCTGCAACAAGGGTTCAAACATAGCAATGATGTTGAGGTTAAGGAACCACCACAAAGTGTTTGTTTTATTCTCCTGCACTTGGGGTTGGTATGCATCAGTGCTTACTTGACAGCACCTAACCAAAACAGTAAACTGCCAATTAACCAAATTAATTAGATAACTAATTAAATGTGTTCAGCTGGATTTTCTAAAGAAGCACAACCGTGAAATATAGATAAATAGATAGATGGATCTATAGATAGACATAGACTGACAAGCAGACTCATGTGAAAGAGAGAGAATTGTTTATCAAGGAAGTGGCTCACAAATATAGAGAAGTGATTAAGTCTGAATTGGTTCAGATTTGTGGGTCAAAGGTTAAGCTGGAGACAGTTTCTCATTCACAGAGCTGCCAGGGCTAATGGCAGGGAAGAGGAAGACAACCCAAGAACGAGGAACAGCCTAGACTGTGAAGACAGAGGGGCATGGATTCAGAGTCACTTGGGCAGGCTCCTGCTGCACAGTCCAATAAATCCAAAGTTGTCAGGCAATGTGGTAGCCCACTGATAACTCTCAGGGTCTGCAGGCCTCCGATAACTCTCAGGGCCTGCAGGCCTCCTAGTGGGCCCTTGACTGAAGTCCAAAAAACCCGTGGATGTTGAGACAGTAATAGATCCAGACCAACAGGAAGGGGTCTGCTTTCCCGTAGAGTCTGCTTAAATCAGTGTAGACCACACCATGAGAAAACGTCTTTTCTGTTGTCGTAAGTTTATGAACTAACAAAGGTGGCTGTATTCTACTCTAATCCTCTTAAAACTGCTTTGCCTCCCATAGAAGGTTCCATCCTGGAGTTGTTTGCATTATGTTAGACCATAACAGGGTGGAGGCCTCAATTTCCAACTTACTGAGCCTCCTGGACCAGCCAAGATAAAACATAACCTAATTATCATATAAGGTTATTAAAACATCTGACAAATGTTTATTCAATACTTTTATTTGTTAATAGAACCTAATAACCTAATAGAACCTAATAATCATTACTTCATTGATTATATTCTTTCCCTTTTTGAGAGATGGTGTTAGAAGCAATCTGAGTTTAAATTTTTAAAAAGTATTCAATCAGTAAAATACTAATATATTCTCCTTAATTTTCCATCACTCTCCCGAAAGACAAACACTTGTAACCAGTTTCCTATGCAAGTGTGTATGTGCGTACAATGTATAGTTAATTAATCAGCTATATTATCAGTACTTTGATTTTGTTCCTCTGCACATTATATTTTGGAGAATTGTCCTTGCCCACTTACTTAAAGTCTTTTTTTTTTTCATTTTAACAGCGATGTAGCATTCTGTTGGTTGGTTATATATGCTGTAGTCCATAATGATGAACTGTGAATTATTTCCAAATATTGCATGCTATAAAAAAAGCTCCAGTGACATAAGGGAAGTTTCTAGATAAAGGAGTTGACACATTTCTAGATAGATGCTACTTTCACTAGTTATTTATCTATTCCCACATATCTCTATATGAGAATGTCTGTTTCTCCAAGCAACAACTTTCATAATAATATTTTAGAAAACTATAAACTGATTCAATCATGGCCACTAGCATAAAACCAGAACAAACCTAATTTTTAAAATTTTGGTGTAGTGGGACAATAACCAATGTGGGAAAAATTATTGGTTAAAACCCTGGAATTAAATATTCAGAAGAGTATAATGAGCCCTTTCAGGATCTTGATGTGGGAGATTGGATTATTGCCAGGACCATGGAGAGCAGCACATTCAAACTGGTTTAATTGGCTGCCATCTTTGAAGAGGTTGCTACTGTTTCTCACTCGGCAAGTCCAGAGATTTGTTTGCTATGCAATGTGCATGCTGTCCTTGTTTTCCAGAGAGAGAATAAGTTGCTAGCACGGCATAGCTCCATAATTTTTACTTTTCTGTTATAGTTTCAGTACGTTCACATTTTACCAATTCAACTCCATTCTAGTTTGTTTTGTTGACCGTGACGGAACTGAGAAGAATCCATTTTAAAGAACTGATATTTTTATAGTTGTCCAATAAAGATAAAAATATATTTTTTTATTGTTTATTTGCTTGCCTTTTGTTTTATGTAAGTTTTGCTATTATGTTTTTCACAGTCAAAACCATATTGTCTATTCAGTATTTCAATATGATTGTACTCATTTAGTAAGATGTTAAGAACATTCTCATGTAACTAAATATAAACCTGTATTAAATATATTTAATACAGTGCAGTGATGTTGTAGTACCATCTTTGTTTTCTGGACCCCATCCTGATGTCAAACTTTTTCCCAAGAGCCACTATTCTATCACTGAAGAATCCAAATCATTGCCATTGTGTCAATTCCAACTCACAGTGATTCTGTGACAGGGGATTGAACTATTCATGGGTTACCCAGAGCTTGGATCCTTACAGAGGAAAGATTGCTGTGCCTTGTCTTTCCTCTATAGACCTGTTGGCCAATCCACACCATTGATCTCTGATTAGCAGCCAGTACTTATCCACTGCATTCACAGAGCTCAGTTTTTTGAAGACTGGCTCTTAGAATCCGAAATCTGGACATTGAGTGTATTGCTTGGCTATTAGAGAATGATTAATTGCTTCTAGATTTTCTCAGTGCACAGGGTTAGGTATTTGTATGCATGTATGTAAGTCCATATGCACATTTATATCTGCATTTCTATATTTCCCTCTGTATTTATAATAAGGAGTTCTACTACTGTGTGTGTGAGACATTTGACTGCAGACCACAAAGTTGGCGATTCAAACCTCCCAACCTTTCCCTTGGTGAAATAAGAGATTGTGTGTTTCCATAAATATTTACAGCCTCAGAAGCACTCTTTAAACCTACACCTATTGGCTGATCCCTGGTGGCATAGGGGTTGTGTGCAGGACTGCGGTCCACAGGGTTGACGGTTCAAACCCAGCAGCAGCTCTCCAGGAGCAAGGCTGGGCTTCCTACTCCCACCAGGGCAGTGATGCCACACACACACACACACACACACACACACAAAACCCTATACCTATTAACCCAGAATTGGGTAGTGGATTTTCTATGTTATTATACTTTGATTAAAATAAAATTCATTTATATTTGTGTCTCTAACTGTAATCCAGTGATATAAACTTCTCCCTATGATAGTGTGAGTCCTGGCTCTCATTATGCACCATACAGTTACTTTTTTGCTCAACTTCCAAAAACATGTAAAGTGCTTCAAAGCAATTAACTCATATCACGGTGAGAAACAAATATGCTATCTAGGGCTTTCTGTTATATATTACTTATATTCTTTGCCTTTTTGAAAATTGACTAGCTTTATTAATTTGCAAGTACTTTTTACTGTAGGGAAATTAGCCCTTGATTCATGGTATGAATTGTAATTTTTGGCCCAGTTTATCATTTGACTACATATGGTCTTTTATTGTTCTTAATTTTATTTTATGAAGCTATTTTATGTCTGCATAAAATTGTTTTAATAACTATGTTTTTGTCAAAACAAATTATATACAAGAAGAATTCCATGGTCTTTCATATGTCTACATTTTAGATATACTCATATTCCTCTTATACAAAGTACCTTCAAACAGTGTATGAAAAAAAATGGAATTAAAAGATAAAGAAAGTTTTCCACAAGTTTTGAAGTTCCTGGTATAAGTAAGACACAGGATTTTTCCAATGTATTTTCTGTTGGATTGTTTGTCTGGAAAAGTTTGGCCTAATAAGCATGTAGGTCACTGCAAAACTGTTTTTGATGATATTTAGTCAACATTCTATCCAACTTAATGGTTCCATTATTAGAGGGATGACATTGGAGAACCTTCCCCGTATATGTGTGTGTGTGTGTGTGTGTATACATGTGTGTGTGTTCACTCTTCTTGGGAGAACATATTTTTTAAATCCAAACCAAATTTACTGTCATGGTCTCATACGACCCAGTAGGACAAAGGAGAATCACCGCTCTGGGTTTCCAAAACTTTCGATCTTTATAGCAGTAGATAAACTCATCTTTCTCTCATAAAGCAGCCGCTGGACTCAAATTTCACACCTTGTGACAAGCCATCCAGCACATAACCCATTTTGCCACCCAGGCTTACCAATATGGGGACATAATTGAAGTTAATTGCCGCTCAGGAATGTTCTATTTTCTTGACTTCTTAAGAAACACAAACTTACACAGTACACAATCCTTAAAGAGTCCCAAGACACACACTTAATTTAAATTGCTCTATTTCCCCACCAAAAAAAAATGCAATCCATCAAAAACAGTAGCTTGCTTAGAGGCATTTAATATTCTAATATGTTATTTAATACTCAACTGTTTCATTTTGTTTACTTTTATATTCTTTAAAATGAGCTTCACTTTACAAATATACGAGTATGCTCCAAATAAATGTTTTAATGATTTCCCCTGGAATTTTATATTTATACAAAATTCACTTAATTTTTTTCGTGGGGCAAAGAAAAACATTCTCACTATGATATATTTGGGAAAAATACCCTAACCTTAAAAATTATTATCACTAATTACTATGTTGAGATGTTCTAGTTATAGTCACTTATTAGTTTTCTTTTGATCTTGTTATACACTTAACTTCATATTATTAATGTATTATAACTAATTTATATTAAATTTATATCACTTAGTATTATACAAATGTCATTAATAGCTCTCAAGTTCTTATAATGATTTTATGTTTGTGGACATTGGTAAAAATAATAAAAAGTGAACATAAATAAATAAATAAAATGATAAAAAGTGGGGCTAAGCCCCAGTAGCATAGTGGTTATGTGCGGGACAGCGGCCCACAGGGTTGGTGATCCAAATCCAGCAGCAGTTCTCCAGGAGCAAGGCTGGGCTTCCCACCAGGGCACTGATCCCCTCTAAAAAAAATTGATAAAAAGTATATATTTAGCTTATTTAGTATGACTTTTTACATGCTAATATGTATCACACATATATAATAGTATATATCCCATTCAAATAAAGCTTTGCTGAAGATCGTTCAACAACAGTTGCAACAGTATGACATGCAGGCAGGATTCAGAAGAGTATGTGGAACAAAGAATATGGAACTTGACTGAAGGCCGAGACGACTGGAAAGATGCTGGCTTGTCTCTTATGGATCTTTTAAAGAAAGTCGACTGTGTGGGCTCAAACAAACTGGTTTAGCCGTAAGAAGCATGGGGATTTCAGAACACTGCATTAGCAAGTGCTCATGCAGAAACTGTCTACGGCTCAATAGGCAGTTGTGGAAACAGAACAAGAGAGTGTTGCGCATTTTAAGAAAATTCAGAGGTGTATCCTCTCACCATCCTTGTGCAATCTGTATGCTGAGGATGTGATCAGAGATTCTGGCTTATATGAAGAAAGAGATAGCATGAGGATTGGAAGAAGGCTTAGGAAGAGCCCACAATAGGCAGATAGCACAGCCTTCCTTACTGACCACGAGGAGGACTGACTGGAAGCACTTGCTGCTGCAGATCAAGGATTGCCACCTTCGGCCTGGATCACAGCTCAAGGCCAAGACCCAAATTCTCACAAATGTATCAGTAGATAACATCATGCTAAGTGGAGAAGCGTCTGAAGATGTCATCAGTGCTCGTGCAAACAGCAGTTAAGAGATCAAACTTTCCATGACATTGGGTGCGTCTGCTGCACAAGACCACTTCCAAGAGTTGAAAAGCTAGGGCATTACTTTGAGGACTAAGGTGTGACTGATCCAGCCATAGTGTTTTCAATTGCCTTATATGCATGTGGAAGTTGGACAGCGATAAAGGAAGACCAGAGACAAATCGATGCTTTTGAACTATGATGCTGGTGCAGAATATTAAAAACCCCGTGAACTTCCAAGCGAACAAAACAAATCTGTCTTGGAAGGGGCATAGGCAGAATGCTCCTTAGAAGCAGGGATGGTAAGTCATTTCCCTGTGGACCTGGGAACTGTTATCAAGAGAGACCAGACCCTGGAGAAGGACGTCATGCTTGGTCATGTCGAGGAGGAGTGAAAAAGAGGAAGACCCTCAAGGTGGATTGGCACAGCGGCTGCCACAATGGACTCGACGTACAGACCAGTGTAAGGTATAGGTGATCAATCTCTCCACCATCTACAGATCATCGTTAAGTATTTGAGGTAAGCCTGGTGCTGGACCAGTGGCGTTTTGTACCATCACCGATAGGGTAGCTGAGAGACTGAATTGACTTGATGACACCGAGCAAAAGATGTGTGACAAGATGGACAAAGGTGGACTAGACCCGAAGTTGCTAGGTATTCTGTAACAGGCAAGAGAGTAAAGACTTCAGGGTTAAGGGGTGATGAAATCTCTCACATACACATACAAAAAGAAAAAAGATCAACTCTTCTCTTGTAGCCTGTTGGTAAACAGTGAGATTCGGTCCCTCGTGTCATGGTGCGGCACTCATGTATTAGGTATTAGAGAAACTCAGCAAAGAGAAGATGACATGAGCAGGCTTACAAAGAAATAATTTGGACAGTTTTCAGCATTGTGTCATTCTGAGAGCACGCACATGTGTGTGTGTGTGTGTGTGTGTGTGTGTGTCACAATTACCCAAGTATCCAAACAGACATAACCTGCATTTTTCACTATAGGGCATTTCAAGAAAAGAATTCAGTGGATCCTTATTAATGTTTCCAAATGAGCCCTCAACTCTACCCCCTAAATTCACTATAAAGTAATTATGGTCATGGCGAATCTTTCTGAAAAGAGGGGTTCCGAAAAAGTAATACTCAATTTGTACACAAATGAGGTGGACCTTCTACATGTGTTTGCTAACCACTTTCCCTTGTCCCCCACAGGTGTTTATGTAAATGTGCTAGGTTAATTTTTATCCTTTGCTTTTACAGTAACTTGTATAATAAAATTGACACAGTGCCACTAATGAAAATCTCTTTCTGGACAAGGAAGCAGTTGGTAGACACATGTAGAGAAGATGTGTTAACCTGCGTATAAATAAGGTGTAGGGTATCAATCTTTCCACCATCTACAGATAATCTTTAACTATTTGCTCTATTCTCTATGGATGAAATTTGTTTGTGCAGCTTATTTGAGCACACGTTTTGCATGGAACTATCTAAATAGCTCGTACTTGTTGCTTGGACTTGTTGCTTCTAGCACATTTGGTTGCTGGCACAGAAGTTCGAAGTTTTAGTAACTCAGATTCTTAGCCCTGACACCCTTCCAATTACAATGCCATCTAGGACACACCAGGAGTTGCCCTGACTGTGATTGACTTGAAGACAATTAGCATAAAGAATATTCTGCCATCTTTGTCAAATGTGCTTAATATTGACATGCTAATTTGCCTTATGGCTTTATCCTAATTTTTTAGACATCTATCTGCCATGAGATGTCTCCCTTGATTTCACTTTTTTCCCATGTCTGACCTTTGGGGAGGCACTTCTTCATGGAAAGCTACAGGTTTTATTTAATTTTTTTCAATTTCTAGATACACAATGGTTTTTAAGGTTGCCTATCACAACAATTTCATGAAGATGAAAGAACATCTAATACTCTTTGCGGATTTGAAAATTTTTCTATGAAGGTCTTAATGTTTGATTTTAAACTTTTTTTGTTGTATATCCAGAGTTTTACATCTTCATCCATTCTAATTGATAGGTTTCCTCCTATGGTTATTTACACTTTCAATTTTTCAAAATGGGGAGGGGGTGATGGAAACTTAATCAAGGTATTGACAGTTCCTTAAAATTAAGAGACCCGTTTTGTCGTCTGTCAGATATTCCTTTACCCCGATAGATTTGACTAATACTGTCTATACTGGTTCAAACTTCCTCTACATAATGAACTGTATTTCCACTCACAAGAATCCTGTTTCATTTTCACATATCATTTAGGTCTAATTGTTATTGTGTAGGAGCCCTGAGGGAGCTGGGGGGCAGGTGTTGGAGTGCTGCCTCGGCTGCTTACACCCCCTGCCTCTCCACAAGGAGTGAACGAGGCTCCCGCTCCCATAAAGGTTTGTAGCCTTGGACTTCGTCTGGGGGGTCTCTATGAGTTGGAATCCCCTCCAGGGCAATGGCTTTGGGTTTGGGTTAATACCATTTACATACTCATAATGTCATTTATCAAAATAACTGTCATTTATCAAATATCAAAATGATATTGATCATATCATTTCCATTTATCTTCTTATATTACTCTTCTACATTCTTTAGGGTTTTTTTTTTTTTTACTTTCTAAAAATTGGAGCAATGTATGCATTTTCTGGTCAGGTGGCTTTCCTAGCATCATCTGGCAATGAACGCAATCCCAAACCATGGTAAGTGCCCAAAGGCAAGCCTCTCCCCGAAAGCCTCTCCCCAGAGGTTCTCAGCTCCAGCTACATAGGTCGGTGGATGCAGCTCCCTGGTGAGAGACCAGGGGCACCCCCCCTCCAGGCAGCCTCCACCCAGAGACGCTCAACTCCACATCTGTAGGTCAGCAAACCCAGCTTTCCTGATTAAGCACTCAGAGCCAACTCCTTGCACCCTCTCACACAACGCTCACGCTCATGCTTGGTGTGAGTGCAAGCACATCCCGCGTTACCTGCTCTGTGCCCTGGAAGTCAACTGTTGAATCACCATCATCTCATCCTGATGATTCTGCTGCTGTGGCTGCCCCTCTCACTCCTCAGCTGTCCAAGCTGTTTCCTGGATCAAGGAGGTTCACTGTGGGGAAGCTTGGCGTCCAGAGGATGTGCTCCACTCCTGGTTCTTTCTGATAGTAAGCTTCCCTCCCTCCTGCTTCTCCAAGATGTGATTTGATAGCAGCCCATTGACAAACAGCCACCCATCACTCCCAGACAACTCCTGTCGCTGCCTTCTCCCCTTTTCTTACTCAGACCTATGCAGGAAAGAAGTGGCTTAGTGGGAGTTAGAGAGACTTTGGCTGGAAGAGCCACATCAAATTATTCACTGCCCCTGTAAACATGCTATAGGCTTTCAAGAGATGAGCTTCAGAACACATTTTTTTTCTCCTCCGAGCAGCAGCACAAAGAAATAAACTTGCCTTTTCACAGTATTTAGAATAAAAACTAAATTCTGCCAGTGTCCTGTAAACCCAGTCATGAACTGATCCCACCTATGTCAAAATATAATTTGTTGTGTGTGCCTGCTCTTTCATTGTGCCCCATGTCACTGCCCACAAAAACATCTGTCTATTTCTCTGTGTCAAAGACTTTGCCTTTGCTTTTCTTCTGCCAAGAAAACTCTGTTCTTCTGTTCTGCACCTTGCTACCTTTCTCTAGGTTAGGCTTATTTTGTTCCTCCGACATCCCTGGTCCCCCTAGCTTTAGGGAGCCAACCCTACTCCATTTAATCACTAGCAATACTTCCTGTTTGTTTCCAACCCAATACTTTTTCCACTCAAAAGAACAAAATTGCTTAGTGTTGACTGCCCATTCTGCAACCAGCAACCCAAACTGAATTCTACTGTGCTATTTCAGGTTGTTTGAGGTAAGCAGGTTATATACCCTTTCACTGCCAGCATTTCCAGGAAACCCCCAGGTTCTGAATATCTGACTAATGTACAGCAGACAGCCTGCTGTTAGCCAACCTACTCTATTAAAAAATTCAATGTACATAGAAGCTGTGCACACAAATTCAAGAATAAAGCCTATTCTATTAAATTCAAAATACATAACAATATGCTTCTATCACATATAGTTGTTACTTTGGAATACACATTGGGTTATTCTTTGAAAAGAAAGCAGAACTATTAAAAACTTGAGAGCACCTTTGAACATGGCTCAAAAGGAAAATCAACTAATAAGGTGTCACATTTTCACCTACTACCTCTGCAATAATCCATTTTATATTTTTCCTGTATATGAAACTCAAGATTGGTGTCTTAGTCTGGGTTGTCAAGAGAAACAAAACGAGTGACATTCACATACATGTAAGAAAGAAATTTGTATCAAGAAGTAATTTTATATTAAGTGATCCTCCCAGTCTAGACCACCTCAAGTCCATGCGTCTGATGCTTTCTGAAGCCCTCTGTAGACGCATGGCAGTGCAGACAGTGACACAGAAAGGTGAAGCAGGAAGCATTAGGATCACAGGCCAGTGGGTGCAGAATCCTGTGGATCTAAGGTAGATGGAAACGTGGCAGTGTGTCCACAGCTCTTAGTTTGGCAACCACCAGGGAGCCACTGCTGGAAGCAGACGGAGTCCAAGAACAGAAAGAACAAAGGGGACAGAGACAGAGAAGTTCTCACTGCCTCGTAGAAAACACACACATACCCTCACACACCAAGGAGGATTAATTTGGCTGTGACCTGATTGACAGCTTGGACTTCATCCCTATAATTTCCACAATGGATAGATCTATTGAGACAGTAACTGGTTGAAATTTTTAAGAGCATGGCCGGGGAGGCTTAGAAAATGGAGAGAACAAGAAAGATGAACATGTTCCAGATTACTTACGGTGGTGATTTAACAACTCTTCATAATGCAATTGAACTGTTGAATGGTATGCTATGTGAATTATACCTCAATAAAACATTCTGTCCAACACTAGGACTAATGTTGTATCAGGAGGCTAAAGGTGTGTTAGTGCATCTTTTAGTGAATCTTGTTTGTTGTTTCTTAACGGTAGCCATAACTGGGCCAATCCTCACCCTTTCACCACTTCCACTCTGGCACCAGTGGCCATTCATCGCCTGGGTGTGTTTCATTAGCTTCCTATATGAACTCCCTGCTGGCGACACGTGAGATTTTCTACCCATGTACGATTTACAGTCCTGGAAACCCACAGGCGCTCATCTGCTTGATCCTATGGGGTCACTGTGACTTAGAATCCACACAAAGGTGGTGAGCTTAATTTAGTTGAAGGCCTCACTACTCAACTTTCCCACCCCAGTCTGTTTTTTATATAATGATCAAAGCAACGTGTTCAAGTCTGAAATCAGGTCATAGAACTCTTCTCTCAACTCTTGAGTGGCATTCCTTTATAGGAGGGTGTTTCTAAAGGGTACCTGGAAAAATTCCAACGTCTTTTAATTCCACTTTTTCTATGAAATTTTTTGAAGCACCCACATACTTTAAAACAAGCTACATCTTACCAGACTTTACTTGGTCAGTCCTCTAATTACTTCTCTGATCTCATTTCCTCCCAACTTGGACATTACAGATTGCTACTTTGAACATGAGAACTTTGTTCCAGTCTCTGTGACGCTGGCTTTGCTCTTCTTGGGTCCACCTTCTGCAGATATTTCCCCACCTTCCTTCCTTCATTTATCCAGGTTTCTGCTCAACTGTCACCGCCTCAAATATACCTCCTTATCATCCAGTGCTAAAAAGCATGGCACTGGTGCCACTCTGTCTGTCTTATCTGTGCATCAGCTGATGTAGTATACATTCTTGCATACATCTTCTTTGTTTGTTTCCCACTCTAGACTCTGCCTCATGAGAGTTGTAGGATTTTCCAGCTCCTACATTAGAGCCTGGAATAAAATAAATTCTCACTAAACATCTTCTAAAGGAAATCATGAAATAAGTATATTGTCTCTTTAAAAGTTAGTACAAATAGAGCAGTTTGGGTCCTGGTGTTAGATTGAACCAAAGGTATAGATAGATGATTGATAGATAGATGATAGATAGATAGATGATAGATAGATGATAGATATATATATAGACAGATATAAATATATTTGGTGTTTGCTGTAAGTGAAATAAAACAGCTAATTGAACACATGGAAATCCATGTGGGAAGAAACCTGAAAAGGGTGCATGAATCAGCTGCCATCCTCTGACCCCATAGCACTCAGTTAGTCTTCCATCTTTACTGAATAATTATCTTATTTTAACAACTCTTCCAAGATTTCATAACCTTGAGGGGAACATTTTTCTAATATTTATTTTTCACTGAAAACTTCCCTCCCCCATCCTCAAATCAAATTTGATTTGATCGCAACATTTCTTCTGGCGATCCTTTAGATAAATGAAAAATAATTTCTGCAAAAAAAAAATTAATCTACTTGTTCAATACAGGAGTCCCTAGTAAGAACACTAATGCATGTTTAAATAATCATGGTAACAAATAAGAGAATAAGTCATTTTAAGGACTTCAGGAGTGTTACCATAAAACTTAATTTTATAATTTATTTTTTCTGTTCTGTTCAGAGAAGAGCGTTCTTTGTTGTTTCATCCTCTTACCAAAATAGACATCAAAGTTCATAAAGCCAAAAACTTGTACTCCTCAGTCAAAGTCATATTTATCTTATTATCATGCTTAACTTATAACCAAAAAAAGTCTTCTGCTGACTGAAAAAGGCATTTGGCATAAATTTGTTGGAGGGAAGTTTGAAGTGGAGGCACTGGGAAGTTATAAGGAAATTCAGAGTCATTTTCTGCAAATTTTATCTTGAAATGATTTATAGGGCGGGTCAGGCCCTTTTATAATTCTGTTGTTAAAGCTTTATGTTAGCCTACTAAAATGAACAGGCATCTGGTTATATATATTAATATATATTAAGACTATATATCCTTAGTCTTCACACACAGGGAGAGAGCCACAAATACACCCTTTACCATTTTAGTCACTTCCCTTGCTCTTTGTAAAAGGGAAAACAATTAAAAATAGCATTTATACTCACACAGGTGCTATGTATGCATATGCATTATGTTCTTGTCCTGTGCCCTTTTTGAAATAAACAATAAGGATGTTTTAAGAGAAAGAAGAAAATGAGAGTTAAAGCCACTGAACATTTGTAGTTAATCATACATAAATGATCTTGTCCAGATTTGGCCATCTTTTCAAATATAAAATGCATTAGCTGGAAATATTTGTGTGGGAGAATATATATATATTTTTGGCTATCATTGCTTTTTTATTAGTAGACTGGGATTTTCCTGTAGCCCTGCTGCCCAGGCCAAGCAATGGGACCTCTTTTTTTGTTGTTATTGCTAACATTTTGTAGTTAACAAATCATTTTATTTGGGGCTCATACAATGCTTATCACAATCAATATATATGTCTTTTGTATGCAGGTCACATTTGTACATTTGTCACCATCACCATTCTTGAAACACTCTCCTTCTACTTAGGCTCTTGGTATCAGCTTCTCATATTTCCCCCTCCTCCTCAACCGCCTTCCTCATGAACCCTTAATAATTTACAAATTATCCTTATTTTGTCATATCATGCACTGTCTGATGTGTCCCTTCACCCACTTTTCTGTTGTCCATCACCCAGGGAGGAGGTTATATGTAAAATGATCCCTGCAATTGGTTCCCCCTTTCTACTCCATCTTCCCTCTACGCTTCCACTCTCACCACTGGTCCTCCAGGGATCATCTGTCTGAATTCCCCATGTTTTTGGCTCCTCTGCACCAGTATACATCCCCTGGTCTAGTAGAATTTGTAAGGTCGAATTGGGATCATGGTAAGGTCAAATTGGGATCATGTGGGAGAATATTTTTAATGACAACCTATAAACTATAGAATAATGAATTTTTTCCCAAATTGAACAAATTAATAATGAATATTATGAAGATATATGGAATGGATGAAAAAGAGACCTCGAGATGTAATTTGAATTAATTTATGCGCTGCCCCTTAGACCTTTAGATTTCTGGTTTAGTACTCTAGAAACACAAACACATGCAGAAAATAATTATGTGTATAGATTGTCATATTGTTGTCTTAGTTATAGTTAAATTGGCTGGCCTTTAGTAAGTTTATAAAGTGTAGCTCATTCTGCCTTTTTTTCAACTTTAGTAAACAAATCTGAACTGGCATATATGAAAGGTCTGTTTTTACTAGGCATGCATAATGCTCTGTGTTAGGCACTGTATGTCTTATTATCTTATTTAACTCTTCCAATGGCCCCTAGGGGAAGATGTTGTTAACCCACCTTATAAAAGAAGCAACTCAGCTTGGAGGTATAGCTACTTCTAATTACAAGATAGAAATTGTCATAGGCTTAGTTCCAGCTCAACACTGACTCCATGAATCGTGATCTTTCACAAACCGGCTGGTTTATCATAGATTCACTTTCCCAAATCAGGCAAGATAGGAAATAAACCAAAAATATTATACTAGAATGAGTTGATAGAGTGTAAAATGGAAAAAAAAGATTTATGGAGGTTTTTCTTGGGCAGCGTGTTGATTTTCTCCTTCAATAGATTTCCATTTACCTTAGGGATGAATTGACAACAAGGCCATTGCTTTGATCATTACTACACAGCTCTATTCAACTGTAATGTTGTGATTGAAGCAGCATTACAAAATCTTCCAGGACAAAGTCCTAGCAGAGTAGCAGGCCACCATGAGCACACCATGGCCGTGCTTTTAGGTACTGTGACAGTCTAAGGTCAGGACTATTTCTGAGCTGGGCAAACAGAGAGTAAGTCAAGTTTGAGCAGCAAACAAAATTAAGCTCGTACTTCAAATGGCATTGCTCATTCCTTTAAAAGAAGAAACAGGTCAAAGCTATGAATTGTTTCAATCTAGAAAGGTCAAAATTAATAAAAAATAAAACATTACAGAAATATAGACAACATGAAGGAGACCTTGTGTCCCTATAAACTTAACCAGCACTGTTCTAGCAGCCCCGAGGCAGTAGTGGTTATCTACTCCTGTGAAGGGTCACAGTCTTGGAAAGACAAAGGTCCCAGACCACAGGGTTGCTATGGATCAGACTCAACTCGATGCCAGTGAGTGATGAGACTGCTAAAGAAGAAAGTGATTAGTAAAAAATGTGGTCTCAAAGCAATTAGATCCGATTTTTTTCTCCTACATTAAAAAAAAATCTGTTTAATTTATATTGAACTCCTCTTAAATAGAATACTACTGAATTAAAAAGTCATTATAAGGCAAACAGCATTCAGTGTAAGTAGTTTATAGGGTCAAAAAGTGCCATTATAAAAGTGTCTTACTCAACAAAATTTGTTCTATATTGCTGCATTACAATTAGATAGTGCAATTCATGCCAGATAGGCAGTTTCTTACATGATAAGAAGAAACTACTACTATGACACTTACTGCCATCCAGTGGATTCCCATTCATAGGGACCCTGTTGGAGTGAATCTGCCTCTGTGGAGTCTTGAGACTGCTTCTCTTTATAATGGCAGAAGGCCTCACCTTTCTCTTGAGAAGCGGCTAGTGGGTTCAAACTGCTGACCTGTGATTATGCCCAGGGCATACCTCACTACACCCCCAGGCGACGGGAAGAGAGAAAAGATGGAAAACAAAGACGGACCATTATAGTATTTATCATTTCTTATGCACTGAATTGCATCTGCCCAAAAGGATATGAAATCTTTACCCCTTTCTTTGTGAAAGTGACCCCATTAGGCATTCATTTTGTTGTGCTAATGAGGTCAGATGTGATTGATCAACCAAAAAACAAACCCACTGTCATCAGATCGATTCCAAGGATCTTGGACTTGTGAGATGGTAAATCTTTATTAGGATAGGCACGAGCTACCCTCGGGATAGCTGGTAAGATTTAAACTGTTGACCGTGAGGTTACCAGCCCCCTGCTCTACCCACAGCTCCCCCTGGGCTCCCTGGTACAATCCTTTCTGTTGTTGATATTAGTTGTTAGGTGGCATCAAGTTGGTTCCAATTCACAGTGACCTTCTCTACAGTGGAGGGAAACACTGTCAGTCCTGTGTCATCTTCACAATTGTTCTGTTTGAGCCCACTGTTGTAGCCACTGTGTCAATCGATCTTAGGGTCTTCCAATTTTCACTGCCCTCTTCTTTGGCACACAGGCTGCCCTACTCCAAGGATTGATCTGTCCTGACAATATGCCCCAAGTATGTGAGACCAGTTTCACCAACCTTGGTTCAAGAGCGTGCTGCCTTTACTTCTTCCAAGACGCAGTTCACAGTGCTTTCCATATTTTCAGCCAGCACCATATTCAAAAACATCAATTCTTCTTGAGTCATCTTTATTCTACATCCAACTTTCACATGCACATGAAGCCATTGAAAATAGTATGGCTTGCGCCAGGCCCACCTTAGCCCTCAAAGTATCATCCTTGCTTTTCAGTACTTGGAAGAAGTCTTGCAGCAGATTTACCCAGTCTAATGCATTGTTTGATTGTGACCCAGTCCGTTCTTTGTGCTATCTGATAAATGGGAATATGGAGACTCATAAACAAGTGGGAAGACAGACACTATTTAATGATGGAGACAGGTGCATCTACAATTCCAGGAGTCCCTGAACTTGTTGGCAGCTACCAGAAGCTGAAAGAAACAAAGAAGAACCTTCCCCTGGACTCAAGGTTCTAGCCCCCACCTCCCACCCCCACCCCCCCACACACACACACTATGGGATAATACATTTTTGCTCCTTAAAACCACAAACTTGTGGTATGTTGTGGTCGCAGCCTTAGCACACAAAGACATAAGGGAGGCGGAAAAAAAAAATCTCTTTTTATAAAAGCAAGCTGAAAGTAGTTTATTTGTCCAAATGCAGTGAGTTTGAAAAACAAAAAAATCAAATGTACATCACTGCTCAGTACCATCTTTTAGGCTTTCTGTGAATGTGCCTCACTGAGGTTCACTGTTCTTCCCTTTCCATCTCTTGTCTGCCTTTAACCTTCAAGAAAAGTAACTCTGCTGTTAGAGACAAGGATGTGCTCCTGTGTTGAAAGAAGGCAGGGAGGAAGGAGAACGTAGAAGAACAGCAGAAAACGTTATGAACAGGGTTTGCTTCCCTGAAGCCATAAGGAGATTTGAATCTTGCTGGAACCTAAAGTTCCTTCCCCGCTGCCACTCTAACTTCAAAGGCCGCAGGCCTGGGGAAGGGAAAGGGTTACTTACCTGTCTGGGTGGTGTCCGAAAGGCAGACGTTGATTAAGAAATCAGAAAGCAGCTAAGTGTAGTTGCTTGGGAGTGGGGAAAGTTTTCCACTCCTTTCACATCAATGCCTGACTGTAAGGACCGATCTGATCGACCTTCTTCCTACTCAACCGAGATTTGTGAACACCTGCCAAAGGGCTCCAAACACTTGAGCAAGGAGTTCTGCCGGGGTGAGGATGCTCAGAAAGGACAATGCATGATACTATCTACACGCGTGAGGCTTCTCCAGGGAAGCAAAGGAAAACAGAGTGGGAAATGATGCAATTGGGGGAAAGGTCTTGAAATCTAGAGAAAACCCAAACCAAACCCACTGCTATAGTCTGGTTCCTAGTGAGGCTTCACAGCAGCGGTTCTCAACCTGTGGGTCGCGACCCTTTTGGCGGTCAAAGAATCCTTTCACAGGGGGCACCCAATTCCTAACAGTAGCAAAAGGAGAGTTATGAAGTAGCAACAGAAATAATCTTATGGTTGGGGGGGTCACCATAATGTGAGTGTCATGAGTGGTGCGCTCAATAATAACTTAGCACTCTTCGACATTTTTTTTTTTTTTTGAAACTAAAGTGGTGAGCCAGGGAGATTGAGAGTTCCATCCCTCAAACCATCTCTGGGTGGCCTGGCATTCTTTTTCTCGCTTCTGTAAACCCTCACAGACTTTGTCCAAAGAATTCTGGACTAAGCCAGACTTATCAGCATAAAAACAACATTCCTCCGTCAAAGCTATGCACAGTCCACCTTGTTGTAGGAAGAAAAGATCCAAGCCCCTTCGATTTTGTAAAACAATTTCAACCAAAGAAGAAACGGAGTCTCTGAGATTCTGGGAGATCGTGAAGTTCAGGATTTCTTCAGTGATGGCAAAATCGGATTACAGTGTCAGCTTCTCTCTTCTCTTATGGGCCTCGTTAGCTGGAGAGAACTCCACTGTCTCCTTTATCTGTAAACACATAAACAAAGAGAGCCCCTCCCTTTCCGGTGTCAGCAACCTGGAAGTAGAATTGTGGTTAAGGAATTTCTCTATCTCTTCTGTGTTCTTCCTTCTCCAAACGTGGTTGCATTCTTCTGAGGAGAGTTTATAAACTTTATTCTGCAAGAATATAAATATAGGTGCCTTTTCCAAGTGATTATAGGAACTGGATCCCAAACACAATTTACATTCTCCTTGGATCTTTCAGGATCAGCTTTCTCTGTAGGAGTGAATGTGTATTTACCTGCCTTAATTTTGTTACAATTTTTTACAAAGGAGAAAATCTTTTGATTAAGGTTATTAGACATAATTTGTGACACATAATATTTCTCTTCTGCCCCTTCTGTAATAATAAAGATTTTAAGACATTATACCAATATCAGGGAACTTTCTTAATTCCAAGTCAGTGAGGTTTGCCAGGTTATTGTTATGTAGATTTTGGCTGTCAGCTCTCAGAAGTGTGAGAGCTAACCAATTGCTCTTTAGCGAACTCTGAATGATTTAAAATTCTGCACAAACTTTTAACAAACTTATTTAATTGTAGAAGTAACTTACCAAACAGACATTCTTTCTCTAATCTTACCAATAAAGTTACAGGTTTGATTAAGCTGTATTGCCCTTCAGACTTTCCATATTGTAAGATAGTACAACCTTGCCTTAGCCTGCAATAGGCTGCTTCTCTCATTCCCTCCATGCTGGAATTAGCAAAAATCAGCAGGGGGGTTTTAGTCCCTCCTGAATGTCCTGAGGGAATAACTTTAAATGCATTCCCTTCATTTTCTAAATCCATGCGGGGGTGCTCTTGTTTCCCCACTATCACACTGCTAGAGACCCTTTAATTTAATATAGAGTAGTCAAACATAAGTATTGTTTTCTGATAAGTAAAAACATTTATTCTAGAAATACAAGGCAACAAAAATTGACTTAAGCAATATTCCTTTACAAACCATGATATACTAGACTCTATCACTGCCTTAATTTCATCATTATAATCCTGATTAATAATTCCATTAGCCTTCTGAAAACTCTTTAAATTAAGATTAGACTTTCCTGATAAACATTCCATAGTAAATAATCTCCACCTAAAAGGACGGGCTTTGCCAATGTATTCCAATTCCCCCGGGGTGAGCCTTTTATCACAAAGAGCTTCTATAAGGCTCATAGTAAATGTTGTATTGGGTCATAAGGGGAGACTGTCTTTTTGAGTTCTTTCAATAACAAAAATTTAAAGGTCTCATGTTTTCTTATGGGTTCTGCATCCTCATCACTATTGTCATTATCGGCTTTGACCTCAATTACTGGAAAAACTAATTTCTTGCAAGAGCACTGAAACAACTTGGACAACTGAATTTTCATTTTAAAAGTTGACCGAGAAGAGACATGTGTTTTAGTACAAGCCTGACTGGAAGGTGTCAAAGGAACAGTAGGCTGTAAAGGGGCAATGCAAGGGGGGGGATCTTGAGGTGAAGGTGCGGGGGGGGGGGGGGCAGTCAGGGTTACAGTATTCAGTGGCCTTTTCATCTAAGTCATCCCAATCCATCTCTGAAGGGTCGGGGGGTGGTTCATCCAGTACAAAGTCTCTGGGGTCAGTCAAATTATGGACTTGTTCTTTATTGCCAAAAGGTTTTACAAAATAATGTGATTGTAAAGGTAATTTTTCTTCGCTAGTAGATACTTTATGCTCCTCATCGTGTAACGAGATATGATCAAGCTTCAAGTCTTCATCAGGACTAGAAGTTTCACAACAAGAGGGCGGCTTATTACTAGATTTTAAAATTTCCTCCACTCGGAAAACTACAGTTCTAATTTTGGGGTTATCCTCTTGAATATCAATTAAATCTCTTATCAAATTCCAATAAGTGAAAGCAGTAACAGGAACTCGCTTGGCGCCAAAAACCTAGTAATAATCATTCAAGGCGTTCCCTAATCTTTTCCATTTCCTAATATCAATTGTCCCTTCTAAAGGGAACCAAGGGCATAAATTTTTAATAAAGTCAAAAAAATTGAACAAATTCTTCTTCTTAACCTTTACTCCTCGCATCTTTAAAGCTTCAGTTAACTCTACCACATATTCCTCATGTAAACTTAATTCCTGTACCACATTTTCCTCATGTGAATTTAATTCCTGCCCCATTATTGAGCGCTCTACCCACTTACTTTAATGCCGAAACCGCAGCAGGTTCCCACAGTGGCTCTGTTATCAGATTTCCGGTCGCTAGCTAGCTTCCTGGAGCACTTTTCCTCACTGGGTCCTCCGTGTCCAGGCCCTGCGGTTTGGGCGCCATGTGTCCCGGCCTGCGGGTCCGCAAATCACAAGCCCTGGAAGGGGGAGCAGGAATTTGGGAAACAGAAGACATGAGAAATGGAGATAAGAGAGGATTCTGATCAAGTCTCCCACTCTTCGATATTTTTTAAAGCTCCATTCTCTGTAAGCACACATCAATCAAACAGTCTTAACACTGACTAGGTAACAAAGGAGAGGAACAAAAATAATCATAAGGGCATGGTACTGAACTATTCACACATATTATTCTAGTATCATCGTCCCAATAAGTATGCCCTTATTGGTGTACTCACCACGGATAAAGCTGGAGAGAGTAAGAGTTGATGTCTCCTTGGTCCCTAGCTCTCTAAGAAGTCAGTTTCTGGGGGCTGAGCCCCAGTGGCGTAGTGGTTGAGTGCCGAACTGCAGCCCACTGGCTTGGCAGTTCAAATCCAGTAGCCGCTCTCCAGGAGCAAGGCTGGGCCTCCCACTCCCACCAGAGGGCAGTGATGCCTGCCCCCCCCCCCCCAAAAAAAAGTCAGTTTCTTTACCCAGGTTTAAATAATAGATTCAGCCCGTTCTTTGACATCATTTGGAACATCTGGGACCTCCCTCCAGTTCTTGTCAGGGTTCCCCACACTTTGGGGGAAGATTCTTCTGACCATCTATTGATTCTGGCTTCTGGCCAATTTTGAGTCAGGTCTGAGTGCCAGTTTTATATCTTGTCTGTAAAAATGGAGTTTCTTGTGTTTCTATAATGTGGCTCAATCGTCTTACAAGGTAGTTCAGCATCTTTCAAGGAAGTTCTGTGATACCCTCATCAGTGAGGACCAGTCTGAAAGGGTTGCGGCCTGAGGAAGGTTGAGAGCCCTGGTTGATAGGGTTTCCAGGATTGTACCTCATCATGGGCGCAGACAACCATAGAGTTCAGCCACAGCACGACTGGAAGGTTTGAGCCACCATCCCGGCCTAGTGGCCCCAACACCTAACCCACAACATCGCCTGTGCTCCTTACAGTCTGGAGAAAGGAGCTGCTGACGGTATCTCCTCTTCTTCAGCCCATCTCTTCCAGCACATTGCAAAGCTTCAACAGCATCTCCTGAGTCGGCCTCAGAAACCTGTTTGTCTCTTCTCTTCTGTCTCCTGATCCGAACTGTTCCCTGCGTGTGCTTTTCCTGCCCATACAGACGAGTCCTAAGTGGTTCATCTCAGGAAGGCAACGTCTTTTTGCCAACACTGTGTTACAACTCACTGCCCTCTAGCCAATACCGACTCACAGTGGCCCTGTAGAACAAATAGAGACAGTAATTCTTTCTTTGCTCCGGGAGCTGCTGGGGGTCTAGAACTTCTGACCTTGTGGATTGAAGCCCATGCATCACCATTATGCCATCAGGGCTCCATGTCTCTACGAGAGGACTTGGACACATTTCTGGAAGCATCCCATCAATTTTTGGAGACTCCCTGCTCTAAATGTTTTAAGGAGCTAATAATAGTAAGAATGTTTGTGATTGTAAAAGCAGGAGTATTGTTTGCAAATGAGGGATGATGATTTAATTTCGCTTGCTACTGTTTCACTCTTCTGTGACTATCTAACCAAATGGACTGTGTGAGTTTAAACCCTGAAGGAGCACCGGTCCGGTCCTTCCAGGCAGGCTGACTGAGCCAGTGAATGCCTCACACGCTGTTTCCAGCAGACTACTGTGAGTATTCTCTAACTTTGCCCACCAAAATTAAAATTCTGAAAAGAAAATTACCCTAATCTATCCTTGTATAACCCAAGTAGTATTCTAAAATATTATGCAAATCCTAGTGACTGTTGAATTTAACATGAAACTGGAGGCAGATTTTTTTTAAGTTTGAAATTCTGTCAAATTCAACTTTCACATATCTCTCCATCAGCCTCTAGGGCACCAGTAGACTTTGCAGTAGATATTCGTCTTAAGGATGTGAAAGAATGTAATTTATCTATTATGCCTAATTATACCTCAAAGTCTATGAGAAATATTTCTTGGATTACCGCTTGCAAAAAAGGTATCCAATGGACTGTTCTTAGTTGATAATAGATAATATAAGAATTTTAAATATAGGTGCGTTTCTCTTAATTATTACAGACACTCTGCTAAAAATTAATGACAAATGAAAGCTATCAAATGAGAACAATGAAAGTAGGTTAATCTTCTTAAGCTCCTATGAATTATGCCAGCTTCTATTCTTTTCCCAATAGCCTAAACATGATTAGAATTTTTTTAATTGCCTTAGTAGAATATAACCATATATTTTTCCATTTTTAAAAAAGCATTATGAACTGGAACAGAGTAAGATTTATCACTGAAAAATGCAATCTTTGTAATGCAATATAAAAAGAGACAAATGAATCTGTCAAGGTAAAAAAGGTATCAGAAAATATAAACATTTATGATTTCTCAAAGTGGTACATATATATATTTGAAGCAAAGTTTAGACAAATTTTTTTCATTATTCCAAATATACCCTGAACAATGCATTGCTGTGCAAAAATAGATTGTCCTTTTTAAACAAAGTAATAAAATTTGAATCTCAAGATGATATGATTTATGGTATTGATACATTTAATGAGAAGATGGGATAGTGCTGATTATTCATTGACATTCCAGCACAAACTAGAGGTCATATGCACACTCAAAACTGAATTATATTAAAATCCCTTGCTAGAGTTATATTCACTCTTACCCTGTTCTCATAAAAGTTTTTGGGTTTTTTTTTAACAATTTAGAAGGTTTTACCATAGTTAACCAAACAGTTAGCCTTTCATTCTGTTTTCAGAGCTTAATTTGGAGATTATTAGAGGGTAAAATGAAGTAAAGATAATATGATGTGGTGTACAGACCATATTGATGGAATAACTTTATCTTTTTCAACAGCTTTATAGACTGTTTACATATCGTATAATTCAACTGTTCAATCACTCAATCATATCAAAGAGAATTGTACAACCATGACCACATCGATTTTGGAGCATGTCCCACCCCAACCCCCCATGATTACATCACCTTTAATATGAGTCATGCATTCACAATCTTTTCTGACGTTCCAGCACCCACTATCCTATTTGAAATCCCCTTACCCTCCCCTTCACCTACTCCTTACCCTTGTATTCCAGTATGCCCTTGCATCAGTTATCATTATGCATTCCCTCCTCCTGTGCTTCACAGCTGGGGGACCCAACAGAAAACAATAAAAAACAAAACCAGACAAAAGTGGTAAGGGTAAGATCACAACAGTACAAAGACAAAAATGCAAATAATGTGTTAAGAAGGAAAAAACTCCCATTAGAATTTAAAAAGGTAGGGTAGAAATTTCTGTCATGGAACCAATAGGAGACACTCGGACCCAGAACAAACTCAGATTTGATCCAGCAAAATCAAGATTACAATGGTCTCTGTCTAATAGACCACTTTAGAGTATTGAAGAGCAAGGGTGTTCATTTTAAGACTAAGGTGCACCCAAGTCTTGGTATTCTCCATAGATCCTGGGCATGTGAAAGTTGGACACTGAATAAAGAAGACTGTAGGGGGGAAATGGGTGCATTTGTATTGTGGTGCTGCAGAAGAATATTGAATATTTGTATTGTGTACTGAATATTGTGGACTGCTAACTGGACAAACCGATCTCTGGAGGGAGAAGGAAGGCAAGAGTCATCCTTATAGGCAAGGATGAGAAGACTTTCTCTTACACACTTTGGACATATTGACAAGAGACCAGTGTCTAAAGAAAGTCTTTGTTTCTCCAAACTTAGTAAATAATCACATAATTTGTCCTTCCTTCCATTGGTTAAAAAAAAAACAGCCCTTCCTCACAGGAGAAAGGAGCATATTACATTGAATCTGATACACACAGCTTCTCAGCCTTTTCACTAAGATCAAGTGAATTTGATGTAGGTGCCATTTCTTAGGGACAAATAAAAAAAAAAAAAAGCAAATAACCTCACTGCAATCTTTTGTTGTTGTTGTTTTGTAGAGTAGACTTTCCCTGTAGGTTTTTTTATCTTAATTGGGAGTAGAAACCCTTGTCTTTCTCCAGTGCAATGGCTAGTTTTGAGCTGTCCATCTTGCAGGCACCAGTCCAGTGTGTAATTGCTGTGTCACCCATGTGCCCAAAGGCCAGCATCTGTGTCTTCCTACTACAAGCAATAACTAGTGTTCTGCTACTAAGAATGTGGTCCCCAGCAGCTTCTGTGTCTCCCAGGAGATCCCATGTAAACCTGCCTAGTCAGACTCCTCAGGTGATTCTTCTGCATGGTAATGTTTGAGAGGTGCTCCTCTCCTTTATTTGTTTGATATCCGAGGGCTGTTACATGGCAATACTTCTATTTTAAGTATTGAATGCATTGTTGTCAATGTCTTTGATCTAAATGATGCCAGACA
This sequence comes from Nesogale talazaci, assembly GCA_004026705.1. Taxonomy (NCBI): domain Eukaryota; kingdom Metazoa; phylum Chordata; class Mammalia; order Afrosoricida; family Tenrecidae; genus Nesogale; species Nesogale talazaci. The sequence continues at coordinate 15,608 of PVJH01003641.1, read as the reverse complement.
TCAGATGCTTACTTTGTTATATCTTAGGCATGCCAATTGGTATTAAAGTACCCTATTTGTCCTTTTGTTGTTGATCTTGTTGTCTAATGTATTACTTTTATTTGGGGGACATGTTTATTTCACTTCCCATGAGTCTACTTAGTTCTGAAGTGCTATTAAATCCTCTTTTATATTCCATATCATTTTCCATTAAAGAGGAATTTAATGATTTCTCTCATCAAGCCCTGAGAATAGTCAAAGAAATTTGGAATATAAAAATGACCTCATTCAAACAAGGCTCCTAACCAGATGGTGACAATGGATATTAATACCAAAGAATTGAAATTATCACTTTCCAGCCTTGGCGCATATAAATCAATCATTAAAACAACCCCCAAATAAAAGCATTAGTCATGCTTTGTTTGGGTGAAAATCTGAAATTACTTTTAAACAAAATTATTTGATCTTGCCAACTGGTAGCATTTTTATAATTAATGGCTCTGTATAGTTTCATTTCTAAGCCCTTCATGCATACACTTTTTACTGAAGAGTACATTCCAAAGACGAAGTTCTCAAACATGCAGTTCCTTTCCCTGTTTTACAACTTCACCCTAACACTTTAGGGTAGAACAACATGCATTCCCCTTTCTGATCTTACCCCACATTTATGATCCCGAAAACTGAATACCAATTTTATGTTTCTAACTTAATTCTAGTAAAGATGCTATTACTGCTTTCCAATTCCATGCATCTTTCATTTTTAGTCTGCACTGCTGTGAGTACTAATCTGTGCTATGGCAATGAATGTAGGGGCAAATGGGATAAAATGAGAGAACACTTTTTTTAAAACCAAATGGTGATTCCAAGGTGGCTATCGTTAGTATTATTATTATTACTGTTTCAGGCCTGTCTACTCATTGGCTAAAAATTGAACCAAGCAGGGAGAGTTTGATTTCAGACCTGAAGGTAGTGAAGGACTCCAGTTTCAGGATTCCAGCAGTCTCTGAGGAGGAAACCTAATCTCTTTTCTGATCATTGAGTTTGGTTCCCCATTTTACTCCTGTTCTGTCCAGAATTAACTATTATGATTTCTTTCAGAGTCAGTTAGTAGGGGTAGCCAGGTACCATCTAGTTCTTTTAGTCCCAGGGTTGTGGAGACTCATGTTCCAGTGGGCTGTTTGTCCCTCAAGTTCATCATTTCTATGTGTCTTTGGTTTCCATCACTCTTCTTTTCTGATGGATGGGTAGAGTCCAATGGTTGCACTTTGATGACTAGTCAGCATCTTTGAAGACCACAGATATGATTCTCCAAAGTAAGATGGAAAAAACTGTCTTTATGGACTGAATTATGCCAATAGACATTGATGTCTCCCTGAGACTAAGGTTCTGAGCTCTTAGGCCCAGTGACTCATCAACTAAAGGTGCATGGATATGCTTAAGAAGTTTCACAACAAATCATGTTTTAAGAATGTGTAAATAATTTGAGCAGGCACATATGGTTCTTATGTCGCTTATTTTAATTCAGATCTTTCAATGATTTAAAAGCTAAATTTCAGCAAATAAAGGTAACTGTGATAAAGAATTTATTTTGAGTAGAGGTTAGTTCCAACTTTTCAAAGTGAGGGCAAATTTACACAACAATAAAGGGAAAGTGGGAGTGATTAGTAAGTCTGATCTCAATAAGCAGAAAACTGCCAATAGGAAAAGAATCTTTATCGAGGACCTATTAGATATTTTAATTATTTTTTTACTAGGACTGAGGTGGAGGGATTTACATTTCAGACCATCAACTCTGTATTCAACAGTCCACACCACTTATCAGTCCTCTCCCTGCCATATTCTATCTCACCACCCCCTTCCCTGATTCCTCTTCTTCCTCTTATGGGCTTCCATTCTCCCCTAGACCCCCGTCAATACCTACCAGCCTTGCAGTCCACCATGTCATACTCCTACCCCTGCCCTCCCTCCCCTGGGAACCTCTAACGGTCTAATCCCTTTGTTATGCAAGTTCCTGTCTGGGTATTTATCCCTATCGTAGTGATATTATATAATACGTGTCCTTTAGTGACTGAGTAACTTCACTCAACATAATGTTCTCCAGGTTCATCTACACCATGAGAAAGTGCTTCATTGGTTTTATTTTTGGTTTTTAGTGACTTTTTTAGCATTTCATTGTGTGTGTGTAATTATGTGTTTGCAAAGGTTTTTTATTCATTCTAATACTGTAGGGCATTTGGCTATTTCCAACCTTTTGCTATTGTGAACAATAGCATATTGTAATGCATATGAGAGTGCACATGGCTCTTAACTTCTGTGGGGTATATGCCCAGCAGGTGCAATCGCTGTTCTCTATCCACTCAGTGGAAAGAAGCATCAGGAAAACTGAAAGCACATGCAAAGAATTAACCCAGAAGTATTGCTGCATCATATGGAATTTCTGTTTCCAGTCTTTGGAAAAAGCACCATGTCATTTTCCACAATAGCTGTCCATATTTAAAGACTCAGTAGCATTATCTAAGAATTCACATTCCTCTGAACCTTATCCCACCCTTGTTGCTTTTTGATTTTTGAACTGAGTTTTCATTGGTGATTTGCTTCTCCTGGATGGCTAGTGATTTTGAACATTTTTTCATATGTTTCTTAGCTATTCAGATGTCAGTTTTGGTGAATTGTCTGTTCATGTGCTCTGACAACTTTTTAATTGGATTTTTTCTTTTTTTGTTATTGATATTTTGCAGTTTTTTATAGTCTTTAGAAACTAGTCTTGTGTTCATTATGTCATTGCTAATGATCTTTCCCCCATTCTGTGGGTTCTCTTCTTATTCTTTTGATGTATGGAAGTGCCTTATTTTTAGTAAGTCCCAGTCATCTATTTTGTCTTCTACTGTGTTATTTCCTTCATTAGATTTAAAATTACGTCTATGCCCTGAAATAGGACCCTTAAGTTAGTCCCTAGTTTTTTTTTCATTGATGATCATTTTAGGTCTGGGACTTAGATTTTATATGTGATTATTTTACCATTCACCATGGCTGTCCTCCAGCTTACTTCGTTCTCATTGTGACTGTGTGAGACTATAATTATTTAGCTCATTATTCCTAATTAACTTGTGCTTTGAATTTCCATAGTAGTTAATCTCTTTAATATGACCTAGAGCCTTAAAAGATAAATCATCTTGTAAAAACAGAATTGGGTTCAGAGGTCACAAAGGAAGGCTCTCGGTCTTGAATCTGCTGTTAACTGACTGAATGTCCTAGAAAAAATTACTTGGGCTCTGATTTTTTTGTTTGTTTGTTTGTTTCTGTTTTTAATGGCAGCTGTAATCCAAAACAAGAAGTTAGCAATTTTGAAAAGACTTTAAATGCCTTTGATAAGATTTTCTGAACTGATACTCAAATAAATCCAAACTATTCCTTGTTTCTTCCTACTCCTTCCAAATGTGTGGCAAACATGTTTCACTTGTTATCTTATATAAATGTTGTGGGGAAATTTTTTTGGACCTGCTGGGATCAAAAAAAATATATGCCCTTTCATAATTTATCTATGTACTTTTTGGGCTTTCGTGATTTCTTCTTTTGTCATGGTGTATTCAGTTTTCTAAGACAAAACTCTGGATTTAAAGTAAGGTTTATTATGTGGGCATTGTGAAGTATCTGATAAAACAGGTCACTCCCTGTGCCTAAGAACCCAGTTGTGACTTTATGACAGACTTATTCTTTTGAGTTGCGGTCAACTCCAGGCCAATCCTTTCCACCTGAAAATCTCCACATTTGGAAGAAAACAGCAAATGGTATAATTTCTTCCTTGAGGTCCAACTATGGACAGTGGTTTTAAAGACATTCTCCAGTTCTCCAGTCATCCCAAGTGTGTCAGAGGAGACCTGTGCTCCATGGGATCTCCAGTGGCAGGTATTTTGGAAATCGAATGCCTGACCCTGTTACTTCAAGGCCTCTCTGAATGGATTGGTATTTCAAACAAGATAGTGATGGAAAAACCTTAAATCCAACTGGCAAATTTTTGCTCCTCCCCTTTTGTTTGGAAGTGTGTATTTTATGTAAGAAGAAAAGAATAATTTCTGAATTATAGTATTCTATAGTTGTGTACATCATTTTGTAAATAGATTCTGAAACCAACTTTGTCATTCTTTACATCAAGATTGCCTGTATAACTTGCATAAGACGCTTTAAAAGATATTTCAGACTGGAGATTTTTTTGAAATGTGAGCTTAAAAATCTGCATGGAGAAAATAAAATTATACATATTCTCCTTGGAGAGTTCCTGATCAAGCCGTCATATTAAGTGATTAAGTTGATAAAACAACTAGATCTGAAATATGATTTATACGTAGTTATTTACTTCAGTCATTTTAGAATGGAAATATTTGTTAATTATGCTCATAGCTGGGTCAAAACAGTAAAAATTTGTTTTGTTTTGTTTTGTTTTGTTTTGTTTTGTTTCTTTTGGGGAGGCATCACTGCCCTCTGGTGGTGGGAATAGGAGGCCCAGCTTTGCTGCTGGATTTGAACCTCCAACCCAGTGGGCTACAGTCCGGCGCACAACCACTATGCCACCAGGGCTCAGTCCCAGTAAAAATTTTAATTGCTATTTAGGTTTCGGTAATCAAACGAGTATGGAGAGTATTTAGTAAGATACTCTGAAATTCAGTGGATTTAATAATTTTATGAAATAAAATATGGAACAGTTCATCTTTAAAAGTACTATGTGGACCCTGGTCATTAGCTGTTCTCATGAAATAATCACTGAAGAGACTGGTACTACAGCAAGGTGTGGAGAAGAAAGCAAATGACGCCCAACTATCAAATAGAATACTGTGTGGAGCCTGAAAAGCTTGTATTTGTGTATGTATGTATATATATATATATGTGTGTGTGTGTGTGTATAGTGATATATTTTGAGGGATGTGAATAGCTTTGCTATCTGACAGAGAGCATTGTAAAGTTGATTCAGCAGATATAATTATATTAGAACCTTATAATTTGTCTTCCCTTTGGACTCATTAATTTTTTTTTTAGTTTTTAATATTTTATGTTCTCTTTTGAATGGTTACCTTTTGTTTTGTCTAGTCATTGTTGAGTTGTTTTTTCTGTTTGTTTGCTTCCTCTTTGTATTTCATATGATTTTCTCTATATGGGGCCCAGGATAGGTAGATCTATAGAAACAGTCTGATAGGGGTGAATGGAGTGAAATGGGAAGCTATGATAATGAGTTAAAGATGAAAATGTTCCGACATTGATTGTGGTGATGATTTCACAACTTTCCTTAATATAATCTTACACTTAAACTGTATGATATGTGAAGTATGTATCCAAAACTCTGTTCAGAAAACAAGCAGCCATCTAAATGAGTGCCAGCTAAGTCCACTGGGAAGAAGCACACTAGCCTGTGTGATCTAAGAACTGTAAGTAATAAAAGCCAAACATGGAGGAGGAAATGGTCTTAGGGCTTCAGTTCTGCACATCTGGTTTGTAGAAAGCTATGGCTATCAGTGGAAGTCCAAAACCCATTAGCATGTACCCCAGGTGCATTAAGTCTCTGGTAAATCCCCTCTGTCTATGGTCTAGGGATGGGAAAACCTTTGTTATTTACTGGAGTTGTAGTTAGGCCATAAAATGACACCTTGTCAATTACTCTCCCTCTTAACCAAATGGATGATTGCTCCTGTTTTAGATATCTTCTGCTTTGTTTTTGATTGAACTTTTGACCTACTTCATTCACTTTGTGTTTTGTTTCGGTTTTTGTATATTTTCCTATATGAAACCCAAGAGAGGCAAACCTGTAAAGAAAACAGCTAGATTAATAGCGTTAAAGAGACACGTCAGGAAAGAGGTGTTGGAAATGCAGAGCCAACAGCAAGAAGTACCAGGGAAAAGAAATGTCCTGGCATTGATTGTGGCAATGGTGATTGAATGTGATCGAACTATTAAAAAGTACAATTGTATGTCAGTGAATCTGTTAAAAACAAATGAGTTAATGAAAAAATAAATTAGTAAAAATTTCATGAAGGGTTATATACATTCATTCATGCAGCTGAGATCAAACAAACTCTAAAAGATCTTTTGAAAGTATTAGTACTTTGATGGATTATGAGCTAAGTGGTTTGAGCAAGAATTTACATGCACCAAATTTGCGTAATTAAAGTAGAATGGGATGGGAGCTGGTAAAACTGAAGAGAGAAGGCAGACATGTTCACTTGGGTGATGGGGAAGGCAATATACAATTAAGAAGAAGGTGGGCAGAACAATGAGGGAGGCAGGGGAAGACACCGGGAAGTTTGCAGAATGAAAGGCGATATAAAAACTGTTATGTACACAATCTTGCAATAACTGTGATCTATGAGTAGATGCATAGAGAGACACAGAGCTGAACAGGTGTGGGAGGGAGCATGGGAGGGTGCACATGAATATATATGGGCTTGACAGAGAATATTTGCATATGTGTATTTATGGTTTCCCTGACTTACAACTCACATTTTCCTATTTATTTATGTATCTCTCTTGACCTTAAAATTTTTTAATGTAAATCAGGTAAAAGTGTACGGAATAGATTACACATTTTCCATTTAACAATTCATACATATTGTGTTTCATCTCATTCACTGCAATCCCCACAATCTGTCAGCACGGGGTTTCTTGTTACCATTCCTCTTTTGTCCCTAATCCTTCAGAACTTTGTCCTTGGGTAAATGCTCCCCCTTTGATCTGAAATGGTTGATTATTCTAAAGGATGGATACTTCACCAGAGTTACTGTTCCTTTTTGAAATTTGTCCATAAACTGGCTGAAAATCGAGCCACCACGGTGAGTTCACTTCCAGATCTGAAGGGTGAGTAAAGGCAGGAGTTTCCATCTGTACAGTAAGACTGGTCTCTTTTATGATCTTGGGTTTTGTTCTGCCTTGCCCTCTCGATGATAGAGGAACTTTTAATGGGATCCCTTTCTGAATAGTTGGTTGCGGCCGCTGGGCACAAGATGATGCTTGCATTTTCCAGTAGTCCATTGGGCTAATTGTTTCCATATGTTTTCCATCTTCATCCCTGTCTTTCTTCTGGAAAGGGAGACACTGATTGTCATACCTTCAGCAGCAACTTGTAAGCTCTTGATACCCCAATGAATATGCACCAAAGTAGCATGGGACCTGTGAACTGTGCTTTGTGAACTGTGTTCTGCCACTTGACAATGGTGTCCCCTGAATCAGTGCTGAGCCCCAGACCCAATGACTGATTCCTTTGGGGCACTCAATTATATCTAAGATGCTTTTATGATTTTGCCCCTGTGTGCTAAACTACATTTATAAATAGACTGGGTGCAACTTCAAACCAAACCCAAAGCCATCAAGGCGATGCCAGCTCATGATGACCCTATAGGGCAGGGTTCAATTATCCCTGTGAATTTCCCATGACTGCACTTGGTTATGGGTGGCGAAAGCCCCTTCTTTCTTCCTATGAAATGGCTGGTGGTTTTGAACTGCCGACCCTGTAGTTGGCAGCCCAATGTGTCCCCACCATGAATCAGAATGGACTTGATGGCAATGAGTGTGGGTTGGATTGGGTGCAACTTACTACCTTGAACATGGTGCTTCTTTAGGGGCTTTTATCATTGAGAAGTGCTTTTCACTTTATGATAGAACTAGGCATTACTGGCTTAAGAAATACAAGTTTTTTTTTCTCACACAGCAATTCTGTCAATAAGTAGACCAAGACTATGCAGTGTCTCGGAATGAAACAGATGCACACATACAAAGGGAGAGTCAGAAAATCTGCCGTGTTCCCCAGTGACCAAGACTGCATCAGGTCAGGGCCCACAGAGCAAAGAGAAAGCAGGAAACAGAAGGACTGTGGTTGTCCTTGCCCAGTCCTGAGCCAGCACTTGCTGTAGGAACATTACTGCGTCTATGTAATGTGTACACTTAAAAGAGGTGGGGTAGGAAACTTGATTTGGGAGCGGTAACTGATAGTGGCCACAGGATCCTTGACCCCTAAAACAGAATGAGATTTTAAAGGAGGAAAACTGAAAAGAAGGTGCAGCTTTCATGTTACTCTGGCATTTAAATGCACCACTCACTTATTGTATTAGACTCCTCACTGCCATAGAATGCCTTCTCCACATTCGCACCCATGATTCTTTTCGTTCTTGAGCTTTCCTACCGTGCATATTTTCCCCTCTGCTGAAATCTTCCAGTAAGACCACCCTGTAGAAGTGTGAAGTGTCCGTAGCATCAGAAATCACTGTCATTTCACCAGTGTTTTGGCACCCAGCAGACTTACTGACGATCAAGCTCCAACTTTATCCTTCATGTCCCCACCACGGTCCGCCATGGTCTAGCCATCCCCCAGCATTCGACTCACACCCTGGATTCTGCTGCCCTGCTTCCGTAGGCGGGCACACACGTGGAGAGAAATGATCGTGCGCTTCTCCAGAAGTTGAAGTCCCCACGGGCTGGCTCACCCTTGCACTCACTGCTCCACTCTGCTTGTGTTTTCAGTGCCATGTTGGTATTTGCTCTGCCCTGGATGCCAGTCCGGCTGCTGCTTCTACAACTTTCCGTATGAGAAGAACTGACATGTTTCACCGTATCACACCTTGGTCCTGTCATTGCACAACTGGGCAGCCTGCCTGGTAGAGAGCCGCACTTTTAGCATCTTTGTGAGAGCCCTTCAGGAGACACAGAGAGACCTCTGGGCTACATTATATTGTTGACTACCTTAAAATGTGTTTCGAAAAACTAGACCCAAAGAAATCAAGTGAGTTTCTAAAATGAACGGAAGTGGTGAGTTATAGAAACCCGGAGGAATCAAGATAGTCTTTGTTTTTTCTTCCATTGTATCTAACATACTTGACAAACTGGACCAGATCCAGCAGTCATTGTTGCATGTCTGCTTGCAGCGGCTCACGCAGCATCAAACCCACAACTTCCGGATGTCCATCTGTGCTGGCAAACTTAGCTCAGTAAGCCTGGGACTAATGGAGAGCCTGTCCTTCATGATAGTCGAACTCCATCCCTTTCTCAGAATCAAGGACCTTATCTAACTTTAGAAAATATTCAGCTCTTGAACTTTTTATCACTTCGTGAAGTCCCTGGATTGCACTGTGGTGCTGTAGTGAGTTACACACATCTTGGGCTATACACCAGAAGATCAGCAGTTCTAAGGCATCAGCCACTCCTCTGGAGAGAGATGAGGCTTTCTGTTTCCAGGATAATTTATAGCCTGGGCAGCCCACGAACGCACTTCCTCTCTCTCCTGAAGGGCCCCTACAAGTAGGAATAGATTTGATGGTAGTGTTTCCGTCTTTTTGTGTGTGTGTGGGCATCACTGCCCTGTGGTGGTCGTGGGAGCTACTCAGTGCTGCTCCTGAGAGCCGCCGCTGGATTTGAACCGCCAAGCCCGAGGGCCACAGTCCCGCACTCAACCACTGACGCCACCGGGACTCAGCCAGTGTTTCAGTCTTTACAACACTGAATCCACCTCTTCTCGGCTGTTTTACCTCAGCGAAAACATTTTTACAGATGGAAAAAGTGTATGTGGGAGGGGGGGGGAAAGTAAGGAGAAATGCAGTAACCTTATCTAACTAATCTGGAGAAAGACCTTCTACTCCAATGAAGAGTTACAGCATTTGGAAACATTCTCAAAGTTCACAGTGAGTCAGGACCAACAGCAGGAAGTGAGTTTGATTTGTTTGTTTTTTATTTATTTATTCAGTGGCCAAACCAGAATGGGAGCTCAGACCTGCTTTCCCCCCAGCTACTGCCCTTGTGCAAATATTGTTGCTTTCTGCTCTGAAAAAGACACAAACAGAAAATATCCAGCTTCGCAGAGACTTCTGGTTGCCCTCTAGACAGTCCTCCAGATCTGTTAGTGTCTTTGACCTTAATAACAACAGACTCCCTTTCCCAGAAGCAGTGTGTCTCAAGTGTGGCTCTGTTTTTGATGACAGGATGGAAGTGGAAGGAAATACAGTTTGTCATTTAGAAGAGGTCTTCGAATAAGGGTGGCATAGTCTTCCTTGCCCTTTCTTCCTGCCTCTAGCCAAGCATAAAGATGTATAGCTTGAGTTCCAGCAGCCACGATGGACGATGGACAATGACGTGATCGTAGAAATTGAAACCACAAAATAGAAAGAGCCCGGGGTCTGACACTACAATGATGGCTTGACAACATTGTGGTTCCTCTGAAAACTCTGTGTGTGTGTGTGTGTGTGATTGCAGTACTGAAATACCACATTTCATTATGCTTTGCTTTCTTGCTTTACTGAATCCTGTTCTTTCTTAAAACAAATGGAGGGTTTTAGCAGCCCCACTAAAAGAAAGGCCATCGGTGCCATTTGTCCAGTGTTGTGTGCTCACTCCCTATGTCACAATTTGGCAATAATTACAATGTTTCAACTTTTTCAAAATGTTATCGCACACTTCCTAGATTACCAAAACAAAAAAACAAAACAGACTCACTTCCCTTGAGTCCTGTACAACCCTACAGCACAGGACAGAACTACCCCCAGGAGTTTCCAAGGCCGTTACACTTTAGGCGAGTAGAAAGCCAAGCACCCCCACCCCTCCCCCACACCCCCGAGCCTTTGGTGGTTTTGAACTGCTCAGCTTACAATCAGCAGCCTCGTGCAAAACAACAATGCCACCAGAGCTCCTTAATAGACTCTCTGATAGTGCAAACCCAACTTTTACATGCACTGACGAACAAAAGAATTCCTGTAAATGGCTTTACTATGATACAGGATTTATTGCATTTCCAATGCTTGCCTGTATATTTTTTGTAAAATCAAATTAAATTACTCTTACTATTATTTAATATTCAATGAAACCTGTCTATAATTAAGGTAAATCTAAAAGAATTTAACCTAATTTTGCTCATTTATGCTTTGTCTTGCTTCTGAACTAATAGTTAGCATTTCCTGTTCAAGATTATATTTGATCCTATTCAAGTCTTACATCTCCTTCTGTATTACTCATTATCTACAAGTCACATTAACTTTTGTCAACATATAACTTAGTAGTTATTGCTGCCTAAGTGTGTCTTGACTCCCCAATTAAATTGTAATCTCCTGGAGTTCAGGGTTCAGCCATTTTTTCAGAAACACTCATAGTTTCTATCTTGATACTGAGAATGCATATGTTTCTCAGTAAACACGATTTTAATGTATGAATGTAAAAGTTGGGTTTGCACTATCAGAGAGTCTATTAAGGAGCTCCGGTGGCATTGTTGTTTTGCACGAGGCTGCTGATTGTAAGCTGAGCAGTTCAAAACCACCAAAGGCTCGGGGGTGTGGGGGAGGGGTGGAGGTGCTTGGCTTTCTACTCGCCTAAAGTGTAAACGTCTTGGAAACTCATGGGGGTAGTTCTGTCCTGTGCTGTAGGGTTGTACAGGATTTTAATGTATGAATTCTTATACTTTGATTCAGTGCAAGTTATTTATAAGATTTTAAAACAGCAAAATGAAAGTATATACCTCACAGACATGTGATGCCAATAACAGTATCTCTATTCTACATGAAAGGAAACAGAATCAAAGAAGTCCATCATTTGTACCATAACCTTCTTTCCATCTTCCAAGGCATAGATCCAGGAGTCTGATTCTGCTCTTGAAAACACATATAAATTTTATGCCTTAAAATTTGGATGAAACTCTATGTACTACATCTTAGATGAGCACCCTGTTATTTAGAGATTTGCTCTTAAACCCATTAATGTAAACATTTCCTGTATTAGTGAATGATGGTACATGTCCCTTGCTATTAACTGTGTCCTTAGATGAAGTATCAGAAGTGGCTTACCTCTCCACAGTTAGCATACTTCCAGGGTGCCCCATTACCACTGCAGGTGATAATCAATTGGTCACAAAGTTTCCATTATACAGCACTAAGTGGTCTGGTGGTCTGAACAATTGCATAGACTTTAACACTTAACCTGTGTGATTCGTTGACTATCTTATATAGTCAGAGAATTTAAAGCTAAGCTTGAAAAGTGCCAAGACAAAGAAGGGAGCCCCTGCCCCCTGCAAAATGGAAGCCAAACAATGGTGTTAAAGGCCAAGAAGGCCGTGTGCTAAAAGGCATCCTACGACACACACACACATACACAAGATCCACACATCACCCACCCAGCCCAAGACACTGAGGCTAGGCAGGCAGCCCAAATATCCTCGAAGGGCACTCCCAGGAAAAACAAGCTTGACCGTGATACCATTAAGTTCCTCCTTGACCACAGAATCATCCCTAAAGCCGATCAAAACTAACAAGAAATGTGTGCTCCTTGAGGATGTCAGGGCCCACCAGCAGCAGATGACACAGACTGTCAGGAAGCTTGACGACCCTGTCAGGGCTAAGATCAGCACCTGGGTCAGGCCTGAAAGAGGGACAAAGGCATGTGACAGCTCTACTGTTACGATGTTTTCCATGTCGCCAACAATGTCAGAGGCACATACACCGAGTCCAGCTGGCTAATCCTAAATATAAGCATTTTCTATTTTTTAAAAAAAGAAACACTTTACAGAAATTTAGTGCCTTCTTCCAACTTAATTTTTGCCTCACATATTATTATCATCAAAGCACAGACTAGGAAGTTCACTTTCCTATTGATGTTTATATTAACTTATTTAAAAACAAGTGTGCTTCTGAGGAAAATTTCCTGCAAAACATTCTTCTATCCTCTTAATCTCCTGAGCACATGTACCAGACATAATTTGCAAGTTTATATTGTGGATTCTTTTAAGGATTTTAGGTTACCAGTGTCAAAGTTTAACTACAGCTTTTGATGGTCTACAGTTGTATTGTCTTCCATTTTCTACCTTGTCAATTTGCTTATGTACTACTACCAACTCAAATTAACCATCACAGGCAGTTTTAATCTTCCAAGTGTACATCTTTCCCATCTTTTTGCATGACTTTCCACTATGTGAAGGCAGATGGGATGTGTGAGTTCATCTTGCATAATAAGGTATTTTAAAGCAAAGCATCCGTTTTATTAAAAAAAACCCTGCTTTTATTATTCTTCAATAAATCCATGAGCACTGGAAGGAAGAGTCATAGAATTGTAGTGTGCATGCTGGAGTTTATGATCTCAACTACAGTAAGTCTCTGGAAAAGTATTTTCTTTCAGGAAAAGCCTGTGGCAGGGTCACTAAGAATGACAAACTCTCTGTGTACTCTTGTTTTCCAGAGTAGTGAAGGTAGTTGAGACGCGGAAGCCTCAGTCAGTTTTAAGATACCAATCTGGGAAGGTAGAAAGTCTATGGTAGTCACAACGTTTTCTAAGTGACCTTTGATTTTCCTAAAGTCTTGATTTCATGGAGATGCCTTCAACAAGGAGCTCTGACAGGGTAGCGGGTTTTGTTTTGGAGTGCTAGCTCGGCAGTCATAACCCACCAGCTGCTCCTCCAGTGAGAGATAAAGCTCTCTGCTCCCATAGACAGCCGCAGCCTCAGACACCGACCGAAGCAGTCCTACGTTGCCCTGGGAGGTGCTCTTCATCAGAATGGACTTGATTGACAGGGTGTTTGACCTTGATGTCTAAAGAGCAGGGGAAAGATGATGGTGTGACCTCAGTGACTCTATAGGACAGAGAAAGATGAGCTACGTGGCTTTCTACTCCCCTAAAGAGTTGAAGTCTCAGAATATCTAGGAGACAGTTCTACCCTATCCTAGAAGGTCCCCATGGGTCAGTATCTACTCAATGGCAGTGACGGATCACTAGTGGTTACCCAGCACCTTTCTAGAACCTAGAAAATGTTGAGACATGGTATATTTTGCAGTGGGCTTTGGCACTTTAAAAAAACAAGTTGACCTGAGGAAAAGAGAAAAGCAAGACCGTGCACCTGGAGGAGAAGGATGGGAAGACACACGCTCGAGAGACGCTTGATTTTGTATTTGTCATAAACAGGCATGCATGGTGATACAGAGCAGAGTATTTCCTATAACAAGAGCACCACTTCTCAGAGACTCAGTCCCAAACACTTTCTAACCGATGGCCTACTTCTTGGATGCCTTACCGTTGTTCACAGATCCCCAAACTCCAAATGTAACTCATTGCTATGAAGTTGATTTCAACTCATCGCGATTTCTGCAAGTAGAACGTCTCCTCTTTCACCCGCAGAGTGACTCATGGTTTCAAACGGGCAGGCTTGGCGGTTTACAGTCCACTGTAGGTCCAGGACTCATGAGGACACCTCTCAGGATCCCCAGGTTGCTTCAATCTACTAGTTCCACCATTCCCAAGATTCAAAGACCCCATACCCCATGATTCCTAGGTGAGCCTCCAAAGAACAAGAAGGATTGCACCTATGTCTATAGGTTTGCATGTAGCTGATATATACCACTTCACTTGCCACATCTCAGTCTTGAAGTACACCTAACCACAAAGGAGTCTGGGAAATGGGTCTATCTGCTGTCCTGAGAAGAAAAGGGTAAGGTGTTGACCAACAGCAAACCAGCCTTTCCTGCAAGAGACCTGTATGCTGGAAAGATGACTGGCTGCATAAACAGGTGAAGATAAATAAGCATGCTGTATTCTTTGAGACCAGGAGATGCTGAATTGGAAGGCATTAGTGGAGATGTACCTTCGAAGGAGAGAGAGAAATGCATCCTCTGTGACTAAGTCAATGGCTATGTAGGTGCTAATTGTTGCGCTATCAAGGGCTCAGACACTGCAACATTTCACTCTAGTTCCCGGGGGGACTCATGAACTAAACAGCAGTAGCAAAAGCAAGATCACCACATAGTGTTGTGCACTTTGTGCGTTGCACAAAAGGGCCCTGCTAAGGGATCAGGTGGAGGGGAAAATCATCCACTGGTTTGCTAAGTGGCGTGCTCTGAGGTCTCGTGTTCCTCTAGGAAACACTGAAAGAGAAAATTTTGCAAGGCATACAGTTATTTTGTGTCAGCAAAACTGCGTATCACCCAGATGCTTGTCTTTTTAAAATGTGTAACCTCTCAGAGGGGCACCTTTTCCTAAAATCCCACACGGGCACTGATAGGTCAGCAGTGTCCCCAGTGAAGAGTGAGCGACCCTTTGAGAAGTGGCACTGTACCCACCCTGTGTGGGTAGTTTGGAAACATGGACACTGGAAGACAACTCTGTAATTCCAGGGTCTCTTTGCCATAACTTCCTGTGTTAGGCCAGGTTGACTCCAGAAACAAATCCAGAGACATTTGTAAATGTGTAAACAAGAGCTTTCGTAATTATAAATCATGACAGCACTCAGCCCATTCCAGCTCAAGTCCATCAATTTGATACAAGTCCGCAAGTCCCTCTTTAGACTCATGCAGCCACAAGCAATGATGCAGAAAGCAGGAAAATCACAGGCTGGTGGGTTCAAAGTCAGGTGGATGCAAGGTCAGGAGAAACGTGGCAGAGCTCCAGCAACTCTCAGGGTCAGTGTGCAGGAAGAGGAAAGCAGAGAGATGTTCCCAAGGCCCTCCTTTTAAGAAGGCCATGCCTATCGTGATGCACCATTGCACTGGGGTCTAATTGACGGGTTGGATACCACCCTGACACGTTCCTCTACCTTCAAGTTGGCATAAAATTTTGTAACTACCCCACATGCCCATTTTGTTAGCAGCCCATGACAACATTTTTTGTTAGGTCCTAGGGTTTTAAAGGCTTACTCT